>WJFB01000335.1:0-71456 GCA_009870185.1 Pygmarrhopalites habei | reverse complement strand
TAATCCCTAAAAGTTGGCAATTTTTGCAAAAACCTGAACACTCCCTGCATACAAATCTTTATAGTTCTTACATCAGTTTATCCACAATGTTCTTTTAATTCTAGCAAATATTTAGTCCATAATAGTTAAATCTCTGAAAAATAGAGCCTTTTCACCGTACGCTCCATAATTAACATTCGTACTCATGACATTCTCATGCTACGCTTGGTCAACAACATTTGCTTTCTCTCTCTCTCTCACTTTCTCTCTCTGGAGTCCTTTTGTGGTCTGGAATTAACATCAAGAAAGTATAATCAGACTACTGACATGTTTAAAAATGTGTGACATTTGGTGCTATAATTCAGTTTAAATACAAGTACATCTGACAATTCTCGGGGAACACCAGGCAAACTACACTCAGAAGCGTGATTTAACGTGTATTAGATAAGGAAGCGCGGGTTACATTGTACCCTGGAGAAAATCCTCTCTCTCTCTCACGGATTTGTGAAGGGGAACGCGTGCGTCCGTTACACACACGCAACACTCTCTTAGTACAACGAG
Source organism: Pygmarrhopalites habei (assembly GCA_009870185.1). Taxonomy (NCBI): domain Eukaryota; kingdom Metazoa; phylum Arthropoda; class Collembola; order Symphypleona; family Arrhopalitidae; genus Pygmarrhopalites; species Pygmarrhopalites habei. The sequence goes on along the minus strand of WJFB01000335.1, from coordinate 70,916 downwards.
GGAGATGAGAGACAGAAAAGATGCGGTTTTACGGTCTTACCCGTCAGTCGACGTCCCTCCTGATAACAAGTCTATTTTATACAAGAGTTGTCGGTGGGATATCCCACGAAGTGGGAATGACTACCTCATTCCAATTAACTGGAGGAACTTTATTTTTTGTGTGTTGTGAGTGTTAATCACTCAGTGATTGAAGAGCGTGTACACAAAATATTAAAATGGTGACACACAAATAATGAAACGAATCATCATCTTCTTTCACTCCTGACCTCACATGTAAAATAATAATCAGATGATGACGGACTGACAAAGGTGACGAGATGGAGGTGACATTACCCACACTGGACGTGGGCACAATGCCGGACGACAATGATACACTGGAAGGACTAGTAGTGGCAAGTTTGAGTGAGACAAGTCTGACCCTGTCGACGGACACAGGGGATGACGGGTTACACGAAGTGTACCGTCACTCTTGGACAGTGACAGTGATCCTCATTTGTGCTTACACATTCATCCTAGTCATTGGGGTAGTGGGGAACAGCCTGGTTGTTGTTGTTGTTCTCCGTTCACCCAAAATGAGAAATGTGACAAATCTATTCATCATGAACTTGGCCATTGCCGATTTACTAGTTATTCTATTTTGTATGCCGCCAACGCTATTGTCCAATATCCTTGTTCGTAAGTACTCTTCTCATTCTAAAACTAGTCTACAACTTTTTTAGTCTTTTATTTAATGAAACTATTTTCGACACAAGGTCTATTCCCACTCGTCCCCCAGTCAATTACCTCATGTGAACCAAGCCCAATTAATTCTTTTCCTTGTTACGTAAATAAATGCGATGTGTAGGGATTCTCCTTGAAACCAGTTTTGGGGGCTTTGCGAGTCCCTTCTCGAACTGAAATGAAAAACTTTTGACTCTCCAATTGGTTGATTCTGCGTTCCGCTTTCACTGATACTAAAACGTGTTTACTTTACATAACTTGTTGTTTTATGTGGTTATTTTGATATAAGTATGACCATTGGCAAAAAACAGTTCCGGAAAATCTTGGAGAAGACGAAATTTTACTATTTATAGTGAAGGAGGAGAACACATTTCAAAAACTTCTCATTTAATTCTCTTGACCACATACGCGAGCACACACACAAAGTCGAATAAATTTAATTAGTTTATTCAACCTTTCTAAAAATTCCACGACTACAGTTTTTCAACTACAGACTGCAAATCCCACTTTTGTTGTGACGATAATGAAAAGATATACTTGTAAAAAATTATGCACGTTGGTGCATTCATTGAACCAACCATTCATTCTAACGTTATTGTAACGTTGATCAACTAGTAATGTAAAATGGGAGCTCATCAAAATTTTCAAAATTTTAGTCTTTCTTTCACACACACGCATTACTCTATTTGGGTCAATGTATCATGTAGACTGGAGCTGGAGGGTAACGATCATTTAGGTTTATTAAATTACGTCAACTTTTGACACTATCCTCTCACCCGATACAACACAAAACATTTTACTTTGTAAGATGAATGACCAACGAAAGTAGAGCTGAAATGAATCTAATTACACAATTTGAGGTTTACTATTCCCCCAATGAATTGTGTGTGGAACAATCGTGTGTAATGATTAAATGAATTAGGGAAGGCTAAATATTTTAGTTTGGAAAAATATTGACCCTATGAAAAGTTATGGTGTGGGTATAAAATAAAAATGTGGACAGATGCTTTTCTCCCAAAATATCCCGGCCACATCCAAACACACACAGATACACACTTGCTCTCCTTTTTTCCCTTGTGAACCAAGATTAGGAGAGAGGGAGGAGGGAGGGTGAAGGAAAAAGACCTACACCCACTAAAAGTTGGTTGTTCATCCTTCTCCTCCGAGTTGGAACAACAACAATAAAAATAAAAGGAGGACAATCTGTCCTCAGATGTGTACACTGTATGGCTTCTGACTAAAGACTCTTGTTTGTTATTCCCCTCTTTTCATTCCCAAAGTGAAAGCAGAAGGTGGGTTGTAAGACGGACTCAAACATCATGGATTGAATACCAGGGATGGAAAGCTTTCTTTCTAATGTGCAGTACACAAAGTTTTTTTTGTGTGTTGAGGGATTTTCCTTGGAAATAAATTTTTTTTGGAAAAAATCAAGGAAAGGTGCTATCAGAATATGTTGTGGAAGGGAGGGGCTACAAGACACAATTGGATTTGTTCCAACCGATTAATCTTCTTTTTCTCTCTCACACTCTCTACCTCACATGGTCCCCCATAATCATTATCCTCATGTCGGCCTCATGTCCACGTCCAAAAATTTCAGTTTTTTTGTCTCTCCTCAAAAACTTCCGAGTATCAAAAGTTTTGAACAGAATCATCATCATCAGTTCTTTTTTTTGCTCAGGGAGAATTCATGTCAAAAAGTTGAAGCGTGTGTGTGTGTGCGTGTGTGTATTTGTGAGAGTGGGTCTTCCTGGTGACAGGTTTGACTGGGTTAAGTCAAGTTTTTGAGTATATTTGTGTGTGTGGAACTTTTTGTGCGGAATAAACTCAAAAAATAATTTAATGAACGAGTGTAGATTTCAGTTGGTAAAGAGAGAGAGAGAAAAACTTTGTTAAAGTTTTTAAATCATCTCACCACATTTCGAACCACTATTCCTAATTTCTTTAATATCGTTTTTGATTTAATGGATGGGGGAAGACAGAGAAGAGGGAATAGAAAGGCTGTCTATGGATATTTTACTCTAAGAGTTCCGGGCCTGATTCTTCATGTTGTACAAAAAATTGGGAGAGAAAGTTTGTGACCTCGAAGAATGACCGAGTCAACAAATTTGGATCTAATTTTGTACTTTCTGATGACTCAAGTTTATCTAACAAATTTATTTGTCAATTATTTTCCTCCTCCTTGAATCTCTGTATGCAAAATGCATTTTTGTAGTCCATGGGAAGGAGTGAAAGTGAAGAGAGGGAAAGGAAGGATTTTGGTCGTCAGAGAGAGAGAGACGGGGAGAAAGAACAATGACAAAATGTGAAAGGAATCAAATGTAATTGGAAATAATTTGACATGCCTCATAAATAACAGAACTTTGACATTATGACAAAAGTTGTTTACTTTGACAAATAAAACATGGGATGTGTGTGATAGTAATTAACGTGAAATTTTGCTCAATTTCTTGGGATTTCTTGTTACATACGGGTTACATTCTGCCAGCAGGGGAAAAAACGAATAATAAAAGAGTGGTTGTGGTAGTGAAAGGTGGAGAAAGTTCAAATAAACAACTCATACATGTATGTACGTCCTTCTAGAATGAAGGGGAGAGCCACAAAGTCAATGTCCTCTGCCAAAAAACTTGCTCACTATTTAAGATTGTCCTTGTCATGTAGGACTACATTATACGCAAGACAAGGACCTTCCAATCCAAGTCTCATGACACTTTCACACTTTTTGTGTAGATAAAACAAAAAGTGAGTTGATTAAAAGTATACTTACGAAAAGAGAAACATGTGGAAGAAAACACAAACAAATCAAAATTATGAACGAAAACTCATCAGAAAGTAAATATACAAATGATTAAAAAAAAGTTGGAAAAACTACAAAATCATATACGAGTGTCTTCAAAAGAAGAAGCAGATTATTTTCACAACGCACTAATGTGCATCTCTTTCCTTATTTAAGCTGATTTATTTTGGACTTTTGAAATAACTGTTGATCCTTCAATTCCAACTTGTTTTCTTTAATGTTTCTCCTGCTACTGCAACGTAAATAAATTATCCTCCATGATCATCCTCATTGCGTCAGATGCACCAGGAAAAAAAAGAAAAAAACTTTCGTTCGGGAAAAGATTCTACTTGTCTGACTCAGATGGAGGGCAAATGTAAAAAATGTTGGTTTCCACAAAAGTTGTCCACATTTAAAATTTAAATTTTAAATATCGTGGATGGATGGTGTAGAATTTAAATAATTTTTCTTCATGTGGCCTTTACTCTTTGCGTTTGACTTTCATCATCCAATTTAGTCACAACAGTTTGCCCATCAAAGTCGAGACTATTCTACACCTGTCCACCAAGTTCCACCCATGTGTGTGTGTGTGTAAACCATTTGTCAGGTTCAGAAAGGGACACTTGACAAAGACAAAGAGAATAAACATGGCATCCACATCGGAAACATTTTCCTTTTTACTGTTCTGACAAAACGATGTGGATAGAAAATTTATCCACTGTATATATTACAGTTACCGTATCAAAAAAACATTTTGTAAAATTGTCCATGCACAAAATCTCTACTGTACTATGGAGTGGAGGGGATTCAAATATAAAAAAATATTCTCAAATGTCGCAATCATATTTAAGTAAAGTACACAATATTGTACATGTATGTACCATGTAAAAGGGAAACTTTTCTGTCAATTCCAAAAGGGATTTGAAATAAGAGAGAATTGACAGAAAAGTTTTCCTTTCAAATTTATACTCAATTTTATTAACTCTCTCTCTCTCTCTCTCTGAAGAAAACTTGAACTAGGAGGTATATTATAATGAGATTTTCTTCCCATTGAAATCAACCTTTGTTCAGGTTGAGGAGATACTTCAAGTACAAAGTGTAGGATTTCACTATTTCATAAACAATTTCGTTTTATCTTTGACTTTCATCCGTAATCTCATCCATCTAATTTTACATCACATTTGCTTCCCTACCCCAACTGAATAGGACCGGAAGGACAGGTAAAATTTAAACTTAATGATTTATTTCTTTTCTAAAAAAAGAATCAAAAGAATGTTAAGCACATTGTACGTCGGACATTTTTTTATTTTTAGGACGTCATTCAATGTCCATTGAACTCACAATTCATCAAACTTTTATTTTAGAGTTCAAAAGAGAGAGAGAGAGAAAAAGAGTCGAGTGACACACGATGTGATAATGATCTCCCACGACAATTTTCTTCAAATTTCCCAACTTTCCCCTACACACAATGAATCGGAGCGGGGAGAGTTTCCTCAACACCACCAAGTAGGTCATGTGAAGGGGTAGAGCGAGGGTCATTATGTCGAGTAAGGAGTATACCTAATACTAATGGCTTATGGTGTGTCAATGTGTGTGTGTGTGTGGTACAAGCAGGTCATCTTCTCAAAGTGGAACAAACAAAGTTGATAAATGGTAATTTGTCAAATTTTTTTCTTCCTCCTCTCACATCTTCATCCTCCCACCTCCTCTTCATCCTCACGTCATGAAGACTGTTGAAGAGAAAGGATTTTGCATATCCTTCACTATAACTTTATGTGACTATAATAATCTTTAAAAAGAGAAAAAGTGAGACAAACTTTCACCTTAAATCTTGATCAGGTGAATGATCCAAGACTCCAACCAATGTCAATGAAGGAGACTTTTGATCGAATATATGAGTCTCTCTTTTCTTAGGATATTTTATTACCGTCCTCTTCGTCAGGTCTTATGGTAACCTCTCTATTCCTTTCTCCATGTTCTCCAACCATATTATTTAGGGGAGTAAAAGTCAAAATTTAAATTTGTATGATGATAGAGAGAGAGAGTGGAGAAGAAATTGAGGTAGGTAGATCCTCATCTGTATTTAAGGTTGAGGAATGTTTTACATATCAAAGTTGGATGTAGAACCGGAGGACGACGACGAGTGATGGTGATAAAGATGCATTACATGAGGTAGGTCAATGGACAAATAATAATTAGAATTTATAATGGACATTATGTCGACTTGTTCCTCTTCATACCTTTCTCTGGATTTGTAATGTATGGAGTAGACCATATGGTCAGTATTTCTCCTCTCATATTTTAAATGTCCGTATATATCATTACTCCGTAATATTGAATGGTGTGTGTACATGAAGTTCTCCATTTAAAAGGAGGAGAGAGAAGGAAAGGGTTGAATTTATGAAATAGGGAAAAAGAGGCATATGGTAAAATGCAACTCCCGATCCATCTCAAACGAACCATGGAAAATCTGGCTCGTATCCAAATTGCACTGGCCAATATACAAGAGTAGTAGTTGTGTAGAATGAAAACTCCAATTCACAGATTCCATGACAGAAGTCAATGTTGGAAACTGTAAAACGTTTTGGTTTAACAAACCAAGAGGAAGGAATCAAGATGCAAAGGAATTGGAATCAGACAGAGAGAAGAGGAAATACTAGGTAGAATTTTCTTTGTTTATTATGATTCGAATTCAATTTCACTTCTTCTTCCAATACTATTGCAAAAGTGACCTTCGTCAGGAGTAGGGAAGATTGGCTATGAAAAAAGAATTATAGCGGTGGTTGCATCATCAGGATGTGATAATTAAAAGGATAATAAGCCGTGCAAAAGAATGAAAAGATGATGGAAGGGAAAGTCGGAACTTTTCATGGTTCGTTGAGTTCACGTTTGTTCCATATTGAATTCACTGGAGGATCACAGTGGGAAGATATTGGAAAGGTACACCGTGAGTTGAGTAAGATTTTAACCCTTCTGGAAAATCATGTAACCTTATGATCTGGAGGAGAATTATGAAGACACGTCCCTTATTGAAATTGGAAATAAACGAAAAAATTATTACTTCCTCCTTCATATTAAAATAATGAAAATAATTTTCCCCTTTTTTCAGTAAATAAAGTTCTGGAGAGGAAGATTTTGTGTGTGGATGTAAAATTTTTGTGAATTTTGAAATAATTTGGTGTATCATCGAATAATGTAAAAATTAAAAAATGCTAGACAGAGAGAGAAGTGGTTTTTCTTTTGCAATTTTTCTTTTACGATGATCATTAATCATCAAACACACAAAATGAAGGCGTAGCTAGTTAATTTGAAATTAACATTAAATAATACCAGGAGTAAAATAGGGAGATGAAAGTGACTTTGTGTGTAGTAACTTTGAAACTGGTCAATTCATTAATGACCATAAAGAGAATGATGAGTTGTCACTTCCCACAGTAGTTGACAATGAAATTATTGTGCATCACAAATAACTAAAGACGACCAATAAAGAAAACATTCCCAATAACAGCAATGACAAAAGAGAAAAGGAGAGATCCACACAAATCATCCAGTCAACACTTAAATTACACAAATAGTCTTTTGAAGGCAGACGCTTTGCTGAATAACAGACAAATTGTAATGTCATCTCAGTGCGTATCCAATTTATCTAAAAACGGAGTTAAGTTCATTAGAGTTTCTAGTGAGTATTATTACACGTTGGCATTTTTGGAAATTTGTTCTTTCTTCATTCGCATCCATGTAAAAAATACACTGGACTGTACAAAATACAAAATGGAGAGAGGGACGGAGATGCAATGAATGAAATTATTTCATTATGATCTTTTGAGGGATCTCTCATCCGGAGATCAAAGGAAACTCCCAGTTTTGCATCATTAAGACACACATCACAAGTTGAGCAACATGGTGGATTCTTCACCAAAACAAATTAATGTGAAACGTACTGTGGGATGGTGTGGTTCAAGTTTCGAGAGGAAATTGCGAGTGAAAATTGTGTGTGCGTTGTGGGTAAAAGTGTATGCATAGGGAAATTCTTTGTACGTGTGTGTGTGTGTGTGGTGTTCACTAAAGTAAATTATGGTAATTTGTATATATTTCCGGAATAGGAATGAGGATTAGTGTAAAGATTTATTGTAAAGGGTGTGATCAACTATTGTGGGTGTGTGTGCGTGTATGTCTGGATTATTGATCATAGCCACATGCCCCAGCTGAGACGAGATTAGATAAGATTGACCTAGAATTCAAAGATCGAGATGGAAGAAATGATGGCCTTTGCCTTCAATAAACATGAATCCTAAATAACACTCCCCAATTTATTCCCTACTCTTTGAGAAAGTGGAGGAGGGAAGAGACGGTGGCAAGTGGAGAAAGTTCTTGAGGATGGGGGAAAGTAGGAATATTTTGTTCAAAATTTAAATGGGGTGCAAATTAGGAACTTTCTCTCTCCATAACCTAATTACAAGACGGGCAGAAAGAATGAAGACAAAACATTGTTTTCCTTCTTATTCTCATTTACTAAAATTTTTGTTCTTTCTTTTGTTCAATATTTTATTTTCCCTTTGGGTAACTTTCTCAGCTTCATTAAATATGTATTTTTCTGTGTGTTTCCAATATTTTTAGCTTGGGTTCTTGGCTGGTGGATGTGCAAGACGATGCCATTTTTCCAGAGTGTGTCCGTCACGGCTTCCGTTTACTCCCTCGTGGCCGTCAGTCTTGATAGGTAAGTTTGTGTTCCTTGAAATTTTTTTTTATTATTGTCACAATTACAATTATATTTTTCGATCCTCCTTTTTTCATCACTCTTTTAATTGAATTTTTACGAGAAGTTTCCCTTGCAACTTGCACTTTCTGATCTTCCTCTCTTTCTCTCTTTGCAACTTCGCACTTTTAATCCCTTTAAGACTCAGTGAAGATGCCATTTTCATATGATTTCATTTCACGGAATTCTCCATTTCCGTCTCCTCCCACAGAATCAAGGGAGGAAGGAAATTCTTGCAAGGAATGATCTTACGTACAAACACAGTGCAATTTAAATAAGTTAATTGGCTTTTTCTTTCTCATCCTTATCCTGATCTTCCCTTTGTTTTCATGGTGAAGGGAATTGAAAAGGGGAAGACATTCTTTTCTCATTATTTTCTTGGTAGAGTCCAGCCGATGCATTTTTTGAGAGAAAACTTTCTCCTTCTTCTTTTGACCTTGCAACAGTATCTGATTGCGCATTCACCTACATACAGTCTATTGTTAATGATTCCAAGGAGAAAGCAAATCTAATTACGACGTCTTGATTAGAATTGTAAGTGAGGAAAATTCTTCAGAATTTCTTCAAAAAGGGGTAAAATATTTGTGAGGACAGTTTTACAAGCTAAGCTCAGGTTTGAGAAAATAAGAGAAATGGAGGAGAAGGCAGGTCATTCTCTATGAAATTTATTACATAAGTTTTCTTTCGTTGAAAACCTCCTTCACAACCACACACAACCACACAAATGTGATGGCCTAATGATTGCGATGTAAAAGATTACAAATTAATTAGACTCTGGTCATGTACAAGAATGAGAGAGTCAAAGAGCTTAGAATGGAGAAGGAAGGGAGAGAAAAAAATTGGGAAATTTATTGGTATTCGTGGTAGAGGAAAAAGTTCCGTGTGGAAAATTTTCAAGATTAGGGTGGGAGTAAATAAATTTGGAGGAGGGGAGAAAATAAATTGAGCATCCACCATGCCACATTTCTTTTGCCAGTCTACAAAGTGTACACATCGTGTAATGAGAGTTCAACTCTACAATTAGTTTCCACACTATAAAAGCTACTCAACCAGACCAAAACATGGAAAATTGAAAATTGTACGTCATGTCTACATTCTGCCCCGCATAAATAAAACATTTCCCCTCACATTTCCTCCCGTCTAATAGCATATTGTGTGTAGATACATGTGTGTGTGGCACACACTCAGTCCATTGCTCTGCATTTACCTTTTGACTTTTTGCACAGTTAAAGAGAGAGAGAGATTTTCTGCATTTCCAGTCCCATTATTATTATCCAGCTGACAAAATTATTCAATGTGTGCTCTGTCCCCGAGTCCCATAATAATAAACACCCATCCTGCATTATTATTATTCCGTCCACATCAAAACTCCCCATGAAATTCCTTTAGTCACACCAAAGAATCCCATTTACAGTACAGAGGAAGGAGAAAGGGGAGAGCAGGATTTTTGGGGAAGCAATAATTTGTTGTGTAAATGCACACACAGTCATTTCAATAGTCTCGAGTCATCCATTTGCATTTGACCGTGTGTGTGTATCTGTGTTATGCCTACTGAGTTCCGTCAGAGAAATATTCTCATTGAGGAGGAACATGGAAACGGAAACCCAATTGATGTGCCAAAGCAAAGAGACTACGCAATGACAAATTTCACTTTAGTGTATTTTGCTCCCTTTGGTTAAAATTTAGTCAATGAATTTTAATTTTTAAAACATTTTCATTCCTCAGATTCATCGCAATTTGGTTCCCGCTGGGTGGTGGACTGACAAAAGGGAAAGCTCGTCTGATAATCGTTGTGATTTGGGTAACAGCATCTGCGATGGCTCTGCCATGGGCTCTTTATTTTGACCTAGGTAAGTCACACCTACATTCTGGTCCTCCACGGAAGATAATTGCATGTAGTCAATTGATTTTCAAGCGTTGAAACAAAATATCATTTCTCCGTGAGATTATGAGTGACTTTCTCTTCAGAGTGAAATAATTTTTCCTATAAAATTGTGAATTTTTGACTCTTGTCTTGTTTAGTGTCACCCGACCCGGATCACCCGACAGTGGAATTTTGTGTGGAAGTATGGCCAAAGGGAGTAGATGGGGACATGTATTTTTTGATTGGGAATCTCCTCATTTGCTACCTCCTTCCCCTGGTCGGGATTTCTCTCTGTTACCTCCTCATTTGGATTCGGGTCATTCGTCGTCATGTCCCCACGGACTCTGCAGCCGATGCCCTTCAGAAGATTCATCACAAGGCGAAGATTGGAGTTCTCAAGATGCTCGTCGTTGTGGTTTGTCCAATTACCATTATTCTCTTTCTTTTTTATTTCTCCCTCCACCTACCAATTACTAGGAATCTTACTTTTGACAGCTAAGCCACCAATCCCATGTTCATTCAAGACTTTGTCATAAAAAATTTATTTGTATAAGAATTGTAAAAGAGAATCCCATTCACATGTCATTCCTAGGAGAAAGTTGAATGTGTTGAAAGATTTTTTCATGCGTGTAATGATGTACATTTGTGTTTGACCCCAAAGGTCTTGGCCTTTCTCCTGAGTTGGCTCCCCCTCTACACTTTGTTCACCCGGATGAAGTTTGGGAGTCCACTGAGTCCTTGGGAAGAGAATTTGATGGGGATCCTGACACCCATGGCTCAATGGTTGGGCTCTTCCAATTCCTGTATAAATCCAGTTCTGTACGGGTTTCTGAATGTCAAATTCCGCCGAGCATTCCTTTCCCTCCAACCACAATGCTGTCGACCACACTCTTCCTACTCTCACACCAGCACCAAGTCCTCCCTCATCGTCCCTAGACCTCAAACATCCCTCTACAAAGTCACAACCACCGGAGTATAGTCAGTTTCACCACCACCGTTCCACCATTTAGTCAAATCTGTCCTCATTCCAAAATCTATTCTCTATCTTTCAACCGACCACTTCTCTTCCCACGTTTTCTCCGTACCTTCAAGGAGTGAATGGAATTTCGTGGAAGAGATGTTCCAAAAATACCAAAGAGAGTCAATGAATATAAGAAAGAAGAAGGAGCGGGAAAAAGTTGTAAATCACTCACAAAGAGAGAGAGAGACCAGAAACCCAAAATCTCCTTTGACTTGAATCGGCTTGGGGGAGACGAGGCGAGGTATTGCCAATTTCTATTATTTATCCAGCCTCCTCATCTTGTTCCTATTTGTTCCCCCTCTTTTTTTCTTGTCCAAATCCAGTTTGGGTGTTGAGTCAAGAAAAGCCGGTGACAAGGAAAGAAAAAAGTGTTGTAAAATTTTTTCGGGGAGATGAGACAAAAAAATGTTAAGTGAACTCCTGACTTTCTCACGTTTTATTTACTTCTCTTCTTTTTTTCTTCTCTCTTTTATTCGAATGAAACGTGTTCTTTTCCTTGTACTTCTTCCCCTGGATCTTGAATGATGACCTTGTGCAATCATTCTTTGTTCCTAATCCGTTCTCTCTCTCTTTCCTTCTTCTGCCATGTTTTTGTTTTATCTTTGTTGACAGAGATGCATCTTTGTTGTCTAGATTCCTTTTCTTTTGTTTTATTTAGTTTTTTTTGGCAGTACATTGGAATTGAGGAGGAGGAGATGGGGTTTAAGTCTCTTCGTTTTTTCTCTTAATGAATCGTGGCTGAAATATTTCCAGACTCTCTTTTCTCTTTACTCATGTTTTTCTGTGTTGAGGATTGATGGGAGAGTGCCATTTTATATCATAAATATGTACTATACTGACGACGATTGGACGACAGAGTTGAGGTGACTACAAATTGTGTTCATATTTAAAAAAGGAGTAAAGACTTTCACTTTGATTCGATTCAAGGTAATGTATTTCGATGAAGAGGAGGAGATTATTAGTGAGGATTTACGTTTTTCGGGGAAAGAGATAATGTTCATAGATGTACTTTTATTCGTCGTTAGAGATTAGAGAAGTTCCGGAATTTTTGTGTGTTCTTGTGAACTGAAGGTCGTTTTTTGTATGTGAGAATATATAAAATGGTGCATATATAAGTAAAATGGTGAAAAGAAATCTTTGGTATATACATACGTTAGACTAGAAAATTTTGGTATACGTACTATACTATTATAGCTACTCAAATTAGAGTGGTAGAGGATTAAACATTCCTAGGCATTCAATTAATTTTTTTTCGGACACGATAACTCCGTACATGATATTATATATACGACTGTTGTGCAAGATTTACCGTGGATATAAGGTCAATATAAAATCATCTGATCAATCATTTGTTAATGTTGACACACTGTCAACTTTTGTCGAAGGGGTGACATTTTGATCTTGTCCACTTCCACTGTGAACACTCCAGTTTTGGAAAGTATATGGAAACTGACAAATTGTCAAGAAAGTGATAATAATGTTATTTATTTTTGTGGGAATAGAAGTGCAAGTGAAGTATATTTATGATGACATGATATGACATGAAAAATGATGTATGAGAATAAAAGAATACATATAATTGAAAAAATTTGATTCAAAAAAACCATTCTGTGATTTTAAATGGCATTTCAATTTCCATCGCATAAAAATTTACTATTATTTTTATTGGAGATTATCAAAGCTGGAGTTTCATTACTTTTTAACTGCAGTTTACTTGTAGTTAAAACCATGGTGCATAAAAAAGGTTTCAAATCACAATTTTTGTTCAATTGATCTGCTCATCATTTACCCCCTTACATTTGCAAAAGTTTGCAAAATGCCGAAAAATATGAATCGAAAAGGTAAGTCGTATTGATAAAAAAACAGATTTTGGCTACGAGTATTGGAATAAGTAAATTTTTCAGAAACTTTGCAAGATAAATAAAAAGGATCTTTATACCACACTGTGTGTAGGAGGAGATACGATGAGAGAGGACACAGTCCGACCATTAATATAATTAAAGAAGTGGAGAATAATCGAATAAAGTTACAATACAAATGAGTAGTTCTTTCGCAAAAAGTTTTCCTTCTTTTGTTTTTTCTCAGCCAAACCCACAGAATAGAATATTATGACGGGGGGAACAGAGAATACAAAAATATCATGAGAAACTTTCTTTTTTACACTTCCTTTGACTTGCAGAAGACAAAACTAAAACTAAAATCCTTGTCAAAATACAAGCACAAAAACAGATCTTGTAAATATGTATCGAAGCTCGTAGAAAATAGAGAGACAAGAAGAGAAATTGACTTAACTATACATTTCTATTTTTACTATCAAATATGTACTCTCGGCATCTTTTTTGCATAATTTATGTGCGTCATTCTTATTTTCAATTACAAAAGAAATATCAAATGCATAATATGATCCATTCTAAAAACCGCACTTCTATTTCAGAATTTCTTCATCTCCCGTTTCAAAATTACTCCTATTTTTGTTTTGCAAGAAAAAAAGTGTAAGGGGAAGTGTGCAATTTTCAATATTGTTCTCCTATGCAGATGCATAGGAGAATTCAAGGAAAACAAAAATTCCTTTTGTCTCGCACACTTTTTTATGAGGTTGACCCAACTTGTGTAGAAACAAAATAATATTTTCTCCCCCATTCTTTCTACATGCACTCAACCCTGGCACGAAGTCAAATTTGTGATTTTTCCCACACACACCGAACGCACTCACTCAGGGAAATAAAATGGAGAAAGAGTTCTCTAAAATAAAAGAGAAGCACATATATACAAAGTTAAAGAGAATTCTTTTGAATCCTGATTTATAAGAGGGCAAGAACCTACACACACAAGATGATGAGGACGACGACGACGACGTTTAAAGATGTGGTAATTACATGAAATCAAATTGTCAGTTGGTTGATTGTTTATTTAATTGAGAATCCTTTTCGATTATATTCATCTCAATTCAAACAAAAGAATTTCCCCTTCACTGCCTCAACCCCCCTCCGCATTTCCCGGACCCACCCCACGCCACACATATTATGTGTATCCCTTCCCATTATTTAATGTAGTCTGAGGGTGGTAGTCAAGCAGTAAATTAGATTAAACGGTGAACTTTGAATTAATCGTAGGTTCAAGGCTGAGTCCTCATTATAATATACATGGGGCCATTGACACTGTTAGCTCTCAAGTCTATTTACACAAAGGCTCTCTTCAAAGTCAAGCACAAAGGAGAAGAAAGTCAAGAGTTTCTGTTGAAAAGATTTACTTGTTTAATAGCTGATGGCTATACGTGTGTGTGTGTGAAGAGTCAAGATGAGCAGAAAATTACACACGAGAAATGAAGGAAGGATATGTGTCAATTATTCTTTGTACAAAGCAGTATGTACGATACCAGGGAAAGAGAAGAGGATTTTTTTTAAAAATGAAGCTTTCACTGAGAGAAAGTTGAGAAAGAGAGAGTGTGTGTAAGAGAAGATCATTGACTTTCATGTCACATTCGTGTCCATCGAATCTCATCCCATGGAAAAATGAGGGATAGAGAAGATTTGGTACGCCGAGTGATTCTGTCACTCACGCAATTTCATCCACATTGTCCTTTCCTTGTCATCCAGAATTCAATTTCCGGCTGATACGTCAATTCAATTCAGAAGCTCAAAAAACCTTCTCTCTCTCTTTCTCTCTCATTCTCGGAATTTCAGTGGGATGCTTTTGAGTATGAATTTTTCTTTTCTGACAAAACGAAGAAGAAATGATGACGATGAGAGTTTCTCTTCACACAGAGTGTCAACATGGCTCAATTATTATTCTGTATGTACAATCAAATGTATTATGTATTGATGGGGGTGAAATCACCATAAATAATCATGTCATTCACACGTCACCATGTCTGGTACATACATTGGTGACCTTTTCAGGTATGCTCAAGTGATTGGTTTGACCACACGTGGAAATCATGGTCAGAATGACTCCTACCGACAGACAAACATTTAAAATGTAAATATACAATTTAGTCTCAACCACAACTCGGTATTTTTTCCTGGGAAAACCTCTCCTGCGGTCAGGTGGGTTTATTCCCGGTAGGAGTTTTGTAGTCAATGTAGCTCTACAGTGGAAGTAGAATCGCAGCAGGTGGGAAGGATCGGGGGTATTCGGGAGTGAATGTGTGTAAAGAAACAGAAAAAAAATAAGTGACTGAATAAATATTGATTCATTATTTACATATTTATTTGGGATTTTCCTCGAAAAATCTCTCTTTCTCTGGAAAAATAAGTTGAGCTGGATCTTTATCCTTCTTTTTTAAATGCTCTCTTGTCGTACAAAATTCATGCTAATCGGATGACAACATTAGGACTGGATCATATGTTTACACACTTTTACACATGCTTCGGGCTCTTGAGAAAACTGTGTAAACACAACGGAATGCGTGTGCTTGTGTGTACGAATAAAGTCTCCAGTACAATACTAAAAAGAAATTTCATTTCCTTTCGAAATTTATCCACTTTTTGATGGTTTAATCACAAGTCTAGAAATCCTATTAACCCAAACTGTGTTCTAAATATACCGATCAATGGGATTGAATGTAGTGTAGTCAATGGAAGTGTAATTTAAAACACTTTGGGATATCCAATCTCCTGTTTTTGAGCAAAAAATGTCACAACTCCTAAGCATGGAGATGACCAAATTTTGTTTTGTATGTAAAAACCCGGATAATTCTCACAAGATCCTCGTTTCTTCTGAAACATTTCACAATTTTTACTCCATTTTACTTACTGATTCGGTTGGAATCTCACAAAATTGAAATATTCATTTTAATTCCTTGAAAGAAAGTAAATCGAACATGGAAAATGAGTTAAAACACAAGTACAGCTGTAGGTAACAACTCCAACTTCTTTTTACTACTTTCTTTTTTCCAACAATGAGTGAAGAAAAACGAAGGATAATCTAAAATTGCAATTCAAAGTTACTATTCTCTCCTCCAAGAACTAATATTAAAAACAATGAGAATCGGAAAGAAAATGCGATTGTCTATTCTCATGTTTGTGAAAATAAAAGAAGGGAGGGAAGAGAAAGTTAAGGGTCAGGAGAGTCAATGGGAAGGGACGTGGGCTGTTCAAAGGAGAATATTTGTACTATGTGTGCGTGTGTGTGAGAGAGAGACAAAGTGTGTCAATTTGTTACACTCCCACAGTTCCATTGACCATATGTCAACAATATGTTGAGTAGTTGTGCTTCCATTTTATATTCTTGTCCTTTGTTCCACTCAGTGTACATTTCTTCTCTCAATTATCCCCATTTGACTTTCCTTTCATCTAATTTTCTCTCTCTCTCCTGTCTCTCTCTGTCTGTGTGCGTGTGTTTGTCTTGGCCACTTCCCACATCTTCCATGACATCAAAAAAGTAAAGGAAATGTTGTTATTTGCCGCACACACACTTTTCACACTCCACACTTTTTGGAGGTTGAGCTCCATTCTCTGTCAGACTTTGTTCCAGGAATTCCTCCACTTTTCTCTCAATCTGATGCACTCCTGCTGGCTTCTGACGGTGGGAAGGACTCCAAAGGACGTTAAAGCGAGCACGTGCACGTGGACCTCAGTCATGGTAATGTAACCACCGGAGAAAATTGGTAATTATTCAGATTTAGACATCCTGCTCAACTCAATTTTTCCAAAAACTTTCCCTCCCGATTCTGAGTATTGACAAATTGATGTAGGACTTCAAAGTTAAGAGATCTTTCACTCCCCCCTTCCCAAAAAACTGGAACAAAAAGTCAGACAAAGGTATTATGGAACAGTTTTTTTAAAACAAAAAAAACGATTCCAGTAAACTTGTGAAGGCCACATCAAAATTTCCTGTCCCAATTTTGTTTTGCTTTGTTGTGTGTTGAAAATAGGGAGAAAATTAATGGAAAAGTCAAACTCTCTCTCTCTCTCTATTTCTATCTGTCTACGTACTCAAAAGTTGAACAGGGAACATGGGATAGTTGAGTGAGAACTAAAAAGTTGTTCAAGTATGTTTACACATGAGGATGGAAGAGTGGAAATGCTTGATAGAAATGAATCCTTCAAAATGATCTCAAGTGGAAGGAACCAACAACTACACACTCTCTCCCAAGTTTTCTTTCTTCACGATGGCCCCTTAGTCCTCAAGTACCATTTATACACAAACAGGCAAACACTAGAGAAAGGAGGAGTGTTTCTCCTCCTCTTTTAACCTCCGGAAAAAAAGTTAATTGAACTTGAGCCTTCCAATACAAACGTCTTGAATGTGGTTCCTTTGCACTTTTCTAAAAAAAAGTCTGCTCATGCTTTCTCCTGGATATATCAACAATAATCTGTATTTCCCATCAGGAAATTTTTCCTTCATACAATGTAGAAAAAGAAGTGTTAGTGTTGTAATCGGGATTTTTGAAAACCCGGCGTCACCCTGTCAGGTGCTCAAGGATGATGAGACGATGACTGTAAAAGTTATTAAAATATGAAGCAGCTAAAAAAATCTTGAATAACCCTTTGACTCTCTGGAGAGTTGAATTTTGTGTTTGTGTCAAAAGAAAAGGGAGGAGGAAGAGGAGACTTGAGGGAGGATGTCATGATCTTCCATATTCATAGTATAAAAAATTGAGAAAGAAAAGAGAATGGAGGAGAAAGAAGCGAACGATATTTTCCATAATCCATAACTCAAGTTGATCCTTCTTCAAAACATTTCTGATCTAAGAATCATGTGGTCCACACGCGACAAAAGGTCATGGGATGATGAGAATTTGGTTGAAGTATAAAAAATATGAGCACATACACACGCACACATGTGGACTCGGAATGAAAAGACTTGATATGATAGGGAGAGAGAGAGTTGATATTTCAAAATTTGAAGAGGGAAAGCAGAGCTCTGCTTTCTCTTCTTAGAGCACTTAGCCTGATTCTACATTTTCTAAACCCTCCTCCTCCTCCTCTCCTTAGCATGTATTCAATGATCGTAAAATTCAAACCTGACTCAACTGTGACACGGACTGTGTACGTGTGTGTGTATGGGGGAGGGAGGATATAGTAGTTAGCGTGTCTCTCTTGTTATCCTTACCTTAACCTTATTTGCTGGAGAAGGGAGACTCTTTATTTGTGAAATTCAATAGAAGCCGTCCCATAGTATAGTCAGTTATGATCAAGTCCTTGAAGGAAAAAGTCTTCATGACAAGATTGTATAAAAATGCATCTCTCCAAGAGAAAACGAGAGAGAGAGAAAGGGAAAGTAACATTTCCTTAGAGGGGAAAACTGGAGTATCCAGTTTGGAATAGATAAAGAAAGGGGACTTTGAGGCAGTATGTCTGTGCGTGCTCACACTACATGTGATTATGTCAGACTGTGTGTGTGAGAGAGAGAGATTGAGAGGATGGGAGAAAGGGAGAGACACAGGGTGGATTTATATGCACTATGCAAAAAAATCTATGTAGAATTTTCTCACTGTGACCTTATACAAAGAGAAAAAAAAGAGGGGAATGGAGACTGACAGCGGAGGCTATTAAGTGAAAGTGCTGCTCAGAGAGTGAAATTTGGGAGAAAGTTAAAAAGAAAGCGTTGTCACTCTCATCCCGCCTCTCCCTCATTGACTGTTTTATGTGTGTGAAAATTGTAACAGACAAACATCAATATGAAGGATACAGGGAGGAAGGATTTGAGTGGATTGTTATAAAAGTGGAGTTCCCAATCCCAAAAGTTCAATAGGAATTTACGGGAAAATAGAAAGAAAAAAAGAGGGAGAAATAAAATTTAAAATATAACTCAAATTTCTTACACATCTTTTTTAAAAATAGATACTTTGGAAGAATATAATTTTTTTTACAAAATATTTTTTTTCTTGAAGGAAATATTTTGTAAATAAATATTGTACAAAAGTTAATCCTTCATTTGTTGTCCTTCCATTCCAAAATTTTTGTTGTAATTACCATTGTTTTGACTACGAGGAAATAGAAAGAGTACAAAAAAGAAATGTTTTCTCCTTGTTTTTATTCCTCGGATTTATCCAAGTTGTCCTCTTCTCATAGATATGTATATTGTAACTTAGTCGCCCCCGTCCCCTGATCCGGGATCCGCAAAAGAGAGAGAGAGACAGAGGGAAAGCATTAGAATGGACCATAAAAATGTATACAAGTTTAGAAAAACAGTGGAGAAAGGGGGAAAGTGTGTGAGTCATAAAAATTCACAGT
Organism: Pygmarrhopalites habei; assembly: GCA_009870185.1. Lineage (NCBI taxonomy): Eukaryota > Metazoa > Arthropoda > Collembola > Symphypleona > Arrhopalitidae > Pygmarrhopalites > Pygmarrhopalites habei. Next base: position 51,602 of record WJFB01000335.1, on the reverse strand, counting down.
CTCTCTCTTTCTCTCTTTTCTCCTTGAACTGCTATAATCATGCGGATGGGATTACACGAGGAAGTATGTATAAGAGAGATGAATATGGAGAAAGTCAAATTCACGGAGATAGTCTGAAAAGTTTTTTTTCGTACATCGTCCTTCTTTCCCCCTCCCCCGTTTTATCCTTATTTCTCGGTCAACAGGAAATAAAAATACGGTCAACAACATTGAGTATAATCTTCATGAAAAATGGAGGGACTGGACAGTGAAAGAAAAAGTTGAAGAATAAAACACACACACGCACAAAGAGAAAGCGAGAGAGAGAGACTTCATATGCACTGCGGAGATTATTTCAAAAGTAGAAAATATAGTGGAGGAGGATGAAGACTCACGGAAGGAAGTGGTGGGAAATGAATCCACATGAATTATTAGTTTATCTCTGAATTTTCTCCCCAACATCTTTCTGTCTCCTCAACCTTCACATGTACGTATGTAACTGCTGTTAAAATTTCCCTTCACTTTCTACTTTTACAAATGGAAAAATTCCCAGCCTTTTTTCCTCCTTCCTTGTTTTCTCCGTTGACAAGCTGAGATAAAAATATAAAACTTTCTCTTCAGGATTGAACTGATTTAACTCAGAGCACGTTGAATAGAATGAGGGGAGAATTTGGGGAAAGATTTAATAACTGAGATGATGATGATGATGGGTTTAATAAAATTGTGTATGTGTCGTGTTGGTTGGTGGTTGAGGGGATAATCAAGAGACTCTTTAGAAATTATCGCATAATTTATGACGACGACCGCTTTCATGTCCTTCAACTCTTTCCCTTCTTTCTCTACCTTCTTCCCATTCATCATTAACATGAATGGTTGAAGCAAGAAGCTGCTGTCAAGTCTTTTATTCTTCACGTATCCAGCTGTTTCTTCCCAACACATGCACACACACACACAAAAGGCCTGGAGGTGAAAAGACTGTTGGTGCAATTTTGTCTATTTTAGCACTCGAAATTGTTTATGTAGTCGTTTTCTAACATAAGGACGAGGGTGATGAACGGTCGGGTGTGTGTGTGTTGAGATTGAAATTTGTGCATCTTGCAAATTTTTGCAACACATAAGACAATTTTTTTTCTCCGTCATCCCTTGACTTGTCAACTCTCAGATTTTGCAGATGGAAGAGATGGGAGAGGAGAAAGTGGAATGTTTAATATAAAATAGTTTTTTCTGGATTTTCTCTCTTTTTATTTGGAAGACGATGACAAGAAGACACCATTAGAAGGGGCTTTACCCTCCTTTGTGTTAGACAGTCCTCAATATTGAAGCAATAAAGTGAGCCTGGGAGTTCCAGGCTGGAAGTGCAATTTAATGAGAGAGAATAGAGAAAGAGCGAGACAGGCAAAGGTTATGGTAGAAATGGTGACACATTGTTCTCATGAATGGAATTTTGTTGGGGAGAGGATGAAAATGGGACAACTCGGCCAGAAATTCTCCTCATTAGCATTGAAAAGTGAAAAGGATTGTACCTACCTACATACCGTAAAATCCTTCCGTGTGACCTGACTTGACTTCCCCCACTCCAGTTCTTCATGTTTTACCTGGAATAAGCTCTCGAGGAAATGTCAATGGTGTAATAAGACACTAGTCAGCTATTTTGAAACTGTGGCCAAGTTAGGAGAGTCTGTCTCTTATTTCAAGTATTTAGGTATATGACACAGTTTATGACTTGAGAAAATGAAACAAATTAACTAAAGTTTTGTCAAAAAAATCTAGACTATCTCCACTTTGAATAATAATCCAAAATACGGTATACAGACAGACACATTGGTGAGAGTCAAAATAAAATATTCTGATTTTCTTTGTTCATCTAATCCATCGTTAAAGGGAGGGTACCAGACTGTAGAAAGTGAAGGGTAATGAGGAAGGCACACGTTTTCACTTTCCACAGGGACAGAGTTGACGTAAAAGGTTTTGTCGTCTGATGTACTGAAAAATATTCAATAAACAAATTTTCGTGAAACATTTACAAAACTAAATTTAGACTAAATTATGTACAAAATGACGCCAAGCTGACCTTCCCACAAAATTGTACATTTACATTTTTTGCTTAGATGTAAAACCATACATTTGCATCCTCCAGTATTTGGCGTTCTTTGTAGCTGGAATTTGATGTTTGACATGATCATTTGGTCCAGATGATTTGGATACTAATCGATGTAAATTGGTCTGCTATTAAATACATTGTGTGCGTAGTTAAAAAGTTTTAAAAAATACTTTAATGCGTTAAACAAAGACGTAACGATGAGGATCTTTTAATTTTTCAAAAATTCACGTATTTAAGTATTTTTAAAACGTTTTAACTACGCACAATGTATTTAATAGCAGACCAATTTACATCTTTTAGTGGCCAAATGATCATGTCAAACAGGATATTCCAGCTACAATGAGACACCAAATACTGGAGGATGCAAATGTACTTACAGTTTTGCATTTAAGGAATCTGCACGTGTGCAATTTTGCATTATATTTATATTTTTACAAGAAGGGCAGTGAACTTTTTCATTTTGTTGAACAAAGAGCAAGGAAGTCTTAGAAATGTCTCAACTTGGCAACAGCGTCGCAGGATATAAAAGGAGGATTCAGCGGTCAGTGTAGCTCAGAGTGGCCAAGGAGACGGACGTCGTCTGTCCCTTGTTCACAAAACCTAACCTAACTCTAAATTTTATTTTAGATTTTATCCTTTTATTTTCATCAAAAAAAGGAAATGAGTACACACAAGGACAGTCACTGTGATAGTCAGGATTCACATCATTTTTGTCGTTGAAATCGGCGACGGAAGTTTTATATGTGAATCAATTGACTTTTCCAGAAAGAGTACGAGGCTTCTGCCTTCTCTTTCATTCTGTCCGACAGAAAAAGTACATGGCAAAATCCTCATTTTGATTTTCATAAATGTGGATGAGCTCTAGTACGACAAACACCAAAACTAAAAGCAAATATTTTAAAACTATTTTTAGAGTACTGTTTTTAAAATTTAAACAAATGATTTGTTACAAATTCAATTAATTGTGACATCATGGAAAAGATTATTCATGATGATGTTTTTATGTTTTTAGAGATATTTCAGTCGGAGGAAAAACCCCTGTCAAAGAGGAATCATTTTTCGTTAAACCTTAGAATTCCTTAGAAACTGCAACGACGTTGGAGCAAGGTTGAAACTCGTACAATTTTGGGTCTCGACGTGTATTACTCTGACACACAAAAGTTGAATGAATGACTCTTTCTCTTCAGTCTCTCCCATTTCTCTACAATGACAGTGACTCTCAACACACAAAAAGAAATTCAAAATAATAATATTATTATCAGGGTAATCAAGATAGGAATTTTATGCATAACACGTGGAAATTGTACACCATCCCCTCCTCCTCCTTCCCCCACCCACCCATTACTGTGTAGATTTTCATCTTAATGTTACATCCCAACTTTCAGCTTGTCCATTACAATTAATGACTTATTACTACTGTATTTGTGTGTAGTGTACAGGGGAAAGAGAAAGACAAAAGACTGCAATAGTTTCGAGGAAATCTCCCTTATTTCTATCCCATTGGCCTTGCAACTACAGAGAAAAGAGATGAAAGGTTATTGTAGTAGTAGTAGTCAAGATAAAGATATTGATGAGTGTACTGTGTGTGCACAGAAGAGAACTCAGCGAGGAGCATTGGTTCTAGAATCCAAGAAATTACGCAAAAAGTCAACGAGGATGGATTTACGAGGTATTTTGCAAACATTTTGTCTAATAAGTCTAATGATTTTTCCAGAGAATTGTCTTGTAATCCAGAATCCAGTACACATTGAACATTGGGATGTAGTCACCCTCTCCCTCAACCACCTACACAATTCACAAATCATCCTGTTTCCTCTCCCTCCACTTTCTCTTTTATGTGTGTCAATGCGCGCGTGTGTATTTTTGTGTGAGTCCTCCGTATTGTTCCAGTCTACTCGAAATTCGGCAGGGGTTTATGTGAAAAAACGAGTGAAAACACCTCGGTCCTCCTCTTCCGTGCATAAAAAATGAATGATAAAGAGGGGATGGAGCGAGAGGGAGAAAAGATTTCTATTCCATGTAGGTGGCCACGTGGAGCCCAGTAATTTTTTTTTGAGAAATCCTTTTTTGTGCTCCTCGTATTGCTGCCAAGTATCCAGAGAGAGAGAGAGAGATCACATGTCCACGGACTTTGGTAATTAGAGGAAGTAGGCCGTGAGTAAGTATCCGTCCATCTTTGACTCTGTTACAGTCACTACATCATCCTCATCGGCAAGTCGATCGTTTTTTTCCCCTAGCTCCCCAAACAAAGTGATGTGGTGATGTGAGGCGGTAGGGAATGGAAGAAGATATTTATAGGACGATACAGAGCCCAATATTTCTCCTTTTTATATCTTTTTCTTACAAATTAACCTAAACTTGTGGACGAACCCTCACTCTATATATAGCACATTCCAAGAGTCTCGAGGGAGGGAGAGATGAGGAGAAAATCAAAAGTATCAATGACCATTTCTTCCAATTAGCTTCCTCTCCCTCCCTCCCACACAAACACACACTCTACGCACTTTGGACATTGTCAGGACAATGACCAGTATGTTTTTGTTGATGGTTGTTGGTGAAAGGGGATAGTAAAGAAAAGGGACATCCCTCCATGGATGAGGGATTCGAAGGATTGTTCCGGGGATTTTGCGTGTAAACAAGTTTGTTTAATGATCCCTACACTGTTTTTGTGTTGACCTTTTGTTTTTATTCTTGTTATTTTCTTCCTTTTCTCTTTTTGTCAACTCACTGAGTATGAGATGATTGTTATTATTATTATAGGCATCTGACTCTTTAACCTACTTAAACTTTTGAATGGGAGTAGGCAGTTTGAAGGGTGAAGGGTGGATTCAAATGGGAGTTGAGCTCTGTCCATGTTCTCAGTTTGTGTTTCGTTTTTTCTTCTTTTGACAAAAAAGAAGTTTTGCATCTGTACAAAATAAACAAAATAAGTCTTTGAGAAACTTAGAAACTAAAGGGGAAGGCAAAGAGAGAGTGCAAATAATAATGTATATAAAATAAAGATTCGTTTCGTATTTGAGCTTTTTCCTTCTTCTTCTTCTCCTCCTCCCATCGCCTTCTTTCTCCCTTCAAAGTAGGAAAAGTATAAAAAAATTTGCTTTGATTACAAGAAAGGGAGAAAGGACAGTGACATTACACACGGAGACGTTTTTTTCCTTGTGGTTTTACAAGACACAAGTTGCAACTTGCCAATTTGGATTTAAGAGACAGAGATGTAATGTTGACGTGGGAGGGGAATGCACACACACACACACACACAGTGGGAGGGAAAGGGGCGTATGTACAAAGGAACAAGGAATGGGGGTCTTTCTCCTATTTTTTATATTTGCTCCTTTATTCCTTTGTATCAACTTTCCTTACGTGTACAAGATCTTTTACTTTCTCCATTGGACTATAGATTAGGCCATTCCTAAATATCAAGACCAAATATTTTGTCAGCATTTTTGCCCAAGGGGAATCCCATTTTTTTCTCTTTTCTTTTAACAAAGGAATTCAGGAGTTGATTCAAGACATTTTGATGCTAACATGGACAGTTGTCTATTCAGAGAAAAAAATTGAATGAGTGTACCTCAATTGGAAAACGTTATCAGACTGAATATGACAGGTGTGGACTAAAGTCAGAGCCCATTGTTTCAAACAACACTGGAACACAGACACACACAGGGAGGCGGGCATGAAAAGAGAGAAAGAAAAAAAAGAGGGACGTGGGAAAAATGAGAAATAAATCCAAGGAAATGAGGCGTGAAAGCTTTAGATTAGACAACCATAATAGGACAGAAAAGGGATTTCAGTGTGTTAATTTCTTTGTCTCTCTCTCTCTTCTTGTCATGTGTGTGTGTAAATGAGTTCGTGAAAGTCATTTGGACATGTGTTGGGAGAGAGTTGGAAGTTGAACGTGTATTATTCTCCAAATGGTAGTTTGATAGCAGCTAATTGAGATGAAGAGGCAGGGTGGATGGGAAAGAGAAAGCAAAAATCCAAAAAAGAGAAAAAATGAGGAGGAAACAAATCAAAAAAAGAAAATGGGGTAGTGTGTAAGTATGTGTGTGTGTGTGATATCTATTACAGATCAATATTACCCCATAAAAGAATATGATGAGAATGAGTAAATGGAGAGTCAACAAAACAAAAATCCTTTCCCTGTTCTCTCTCTCCTCCCTTCCTTGCTTTCACCATCAAAGCAAACATTGTACAGATTGTTCATCCTCTTTGTGTAATTGAGAATTGAATGGTAGAGAAGGGGAGAGTCATCAAGAAATTGTAGAGGATTGTCCTTCTTCCACTAGTACATCTCTACTCTCTACAATATTATAGAGATGACTCGTCCAAAAAAAATATTTTTTTTGAACAAATTTCTTCTTCTCTCTTCAGTATACAAAGTCGTCCGAGCGAGTCTCGTAGAGTAAGAATGATGGAGTGTCACTTACTCACTTGCACTGAGATGTCATTTCACTTTCTCCCATGTAATATCTTTGGAAGAGTACATACGCTGTAGATGTGTATGTGCGTTAGAATGGATTTTAGAGAGGATGAAGAGGAGAATTGAAGTATGGACAAAAATAATACATGTATTTACTCGGTCCTTCTCGAGTCTGGACCCAGTCAACAAGACCATCAATATACTTTCTCTCTCATTCATTCTTTATCCTCCCTCCACAGTCTACAAAGAATTACGCCACACACTACCACACACACACACACACATTTTCAACATGTCAGCATTTTTCTGTATGGAAAAAATGAAGGAGAAAATGGAGCATGGTATTTTTATTCTTGCATCAATTTCAAGAATCCATGTTACATTTCATAATATTTTGCACACACATGCACATATGTACTAGTAAGGGTGTAACGGGGGTTCACAAGAAATTCTGATCATTCTAGAGAGAAAAATTGGACACATTTTGTTGACAAATTTTGCTCCTCTCTCTCTCTCAGAATTGTTTCGAAATGAGACCGTGAGTCAAGTCAAAAAAAATGTTGGAGTACTTTTATCGAAATATGAATACAAAACAATTGATGATCCAAAATAGTACAGTTTGTGTTACAGTATAAACAAAATGATTTATACCTTTATTTCAAGTCATTTGGAATTTTTCTGGGAAGCATCCCGTCATGTTTTGGTTATGCAGTGTTAGGAAAAATGTGAGGAGGATGTTAAGGGAAAATAAAATGTATTCAACAATTCTTCACTGTCTCCTCGTCCTTTTTGTGTCTCATGATTTTCACACAAATTTAGGTTTGAATTTATTTCATCATTTCTCTCCCTAAAATTCAGCATCCATGTGTTCTGTAGACAGAACATCCAAAACAGTGTACATGTGTACTTGATGTGTGTCCAAGTTCTGGCTTTCTATTCCAGGGGAATGAATTGGACACTCCGTCTCCCGACGGATGAATGCGGTCAATGATCTTAATTTTGACGAGAAAAAAAGCAAAAAATTTCTGCACATGAAAGATGAGACAAGGAGGGTTAAGATATCATTGGCTGACACACAAAGTCATAATGTACAATGACAGCTGTCGGACTCACATGACGGACTGTGTGTGTGTGAGAGAGAGAGAGGGGAAGGTTTTTAATGGACATGACGGATGTGGAGGATGATCCGTCACACATCCACACAATTGTTGATCTGTGAAGGACATAGAAAGTGAGGGGCCAGTTGACAGGTCGAGAGAATAATCTTTGAAAAAGTGTACTCGGATGAATATATTTGATGAGTAGGACAGGAGGAGGGGATGTTTCTAATAAAAGACTGTTAGAGGGGCTCCATAATGTGTGTTGTATTGTACGTATGACAGACTGTGTACTCTGATTTATTTGTCCAGCTCTTCCTTTGTTTATTGCAACAGATTCAAGTTGAGCCAACACTAGATAATCCCTCTTGTTTACTTTTCTATCTTCCTCCTCCCTCCTTTTTCTTGTCACTCCCACTCCCGTTCCCTCATAAACTATCCAGGTCAACGAATGAAGGATTGGGAAAGGGTGACAAACCAGTGAAAGCCGGAACCGGGTCAACCACCACTACAAAAGAACTAGAGAACCAGACCTTTGGCAACGGAGAAAAATTGTCACAACAAACTATGGCGTGTCTGTGTGTATGTGCCTGCCTGCCTGCCTGTGTATTTATGTGTAAGGAGAGAAAAGAGAGAAAAAAATTGAGGGCATGAAAAATGATGATGGTCGAGGAGAGGATGGGAAGGCGACAGCTTTTGCTTTGAGGTCTGTACAGATTGAATGGAGAAAGAGGATGTTAGTAGGATGATTGTAATTTGTATTTATTTTTATTACACCGCTACCCGCCGTCACACACACACACTACCCACCCCGCTGACCGTCCAGGGTAAAGAGAGGGAGAGAGACTGGAGGATGGAGGGGGATGTTCCAGGATAATTTAAGACAAGTTGAATCATCACCCGAAATAGGAGAACCAGCTGATTCTCAAGGAAGAATGTTGAGCTGTTGTGTGAAGGAGGAAGAGAACCTTTTCTCTAGTATGTAATCACTCGTCTCTTTTGGCAATAGGATCCATGGGGCTCCATCATCTTTGTTGAGGAAAGCAGGGACTGGAGGATTCTGGGTCATAAAATGTGTGTCGGGTTTTTCTTTTCATTTGATATGAAATCGAGGGAAGTCATCTGGAGCAACTTTAAATCATCCAAGTCTCAAAAAGGACGAGAGTGAGAGAGTGAGAGTGGGACAAGTGAAATAAACTTGGGCACACAACATAAACAAAATGAAGGGGAGGAATGTAATGTACAGGGATGTATTTGTGGAAGTTCCCATTGGGAAATCATGAAGGAATGGGAATACACTAGCCAGGGAAAGCAGACAGAGTGTCATGGATGACTGAGAGTGAGATTGAAAGTGGCAGAAGGCCAAAAAGAGCAAGTCTATTTTCTCTCTCTCTCCCTCTCTCTCTTTCTTTGTGTATGTAGGATGGTCCAGATTAAAATAATAATTTGTAAGATTGACAGTCTTCATATTTCTAAGGGAGGAGAAAGTCCATTTTATGAGAGGTTTTTATACCCTCCTTCCCCAATCATTTCATTTCACTCCCTTCTCTCCAATTTTATGTGTGAATGTTCTTGAGACCTGAATTGAATTGTGAGTTCCCAGTGCAGTGTGTAATGGAAGGAAGGGAAGAAAAGTGGATTTGGATGGTGGAATGAACATGAGATGCAAGGAGAAAGTAACACATATTGTGTGTGTGTGTGAGGGAGAGAAAGGGCTGTAGGGAAAGTGAGTTGAGGGGGGAAAGGAAGAAAGTTGGTCTTCACTTTCCTTTGTTGTTGTTCGTTGGTGGACGGGGAGTGTAATTAGAATTAGAATTTAGGGTCTAATGGAGCTTAGGCTGGTCTTTCTAAATTAGGCAGAGATTAAAAGGAGAATGGATTCCACACAAGGGAACTCTAGTTGAGATAGGCCAGTCACAAGCGTACAATACTTAATATCAAATCTCATACAAGTCCCATGTCTCATCTCTCTCTCTCTTTCTCTAGGAAACGTACTACACACACATGTACGCCTGCCAACCCCAGTATAGCTAATAAAACCCGCATGATGTATGAGAATCCAACTATTTAATTTCCTCCCTCCTCTAAAATATTGTGTTTGTGCGTGGAGAACTGGGTAAAGGTACAGCGGGGATGTTCTCAGTAATTTATGCAAGAAAAAGGAATTTTCTTCATTCTTTTTCTTACCCTCTTCCCCTCTTCCCCATTTTTCCAACTGTCAAAGTGTCTTGTCCTTGTCCTTTTTACAGTGTGTGTGGGGAAAAAGAATTTTTGGACCATGTAAAAAGTAGATATGGTGGAAAATATGCACAAACTGCTCTGCACTGAATTTAGTGTAAGCTGAGAGGACTGAAATTAAAATTAATTTAAGATAGAGAAGAGGAAGGAATGGAGGAGAGTCAAATTTCAAAGTCAGGCCCACTTTCAGCTGGAAATTGTGTAAGCCTCAGAGAATTAGGAAGTGTTACTGGATGAAAAACTTTACTATTTAAGGATCATCATGAAACAACTCCACATTCTTCCTCCTCTTCTAGCCATATCCTGCTTCCTATGTGCACCCATGAATTCTCTTGGTAAGTAATTGAGTTTCAGAGGAGGAGTAGGTCGTTTATCTTCCCTTGATCATTGATCATGGCATGAAAAGGAAGAGAGAGACGAGAGTACAATGGAAACTACAGGAAATATTTATCCGTCTTGTAATTGACCAATTTGTGATGAACTACACATTTATTTTACAATCCAATGAAAAAATGGAGCATTAAGTTGACAGTGTACAAGATTTTAAGATACATAAAATCTGAAAGAATGAATGACAGATATTAGATTTGTAGGTGTACAAATTTGAGAACATTTGATTTCTCAAGCATTTCATTCAGTTCTCTCTTATTCAATTCTATCAAAGACTCGAGATCTTTTTTGCCTGTCTCAGAAGGCCCTCAAGGAGGATCGTCATCGTCACCCAATTTTGGTGATCACAATTATTGTTGACCACAAAGTTTGAGACAACTTTATGATTTTGTATGTAGGAAGTGAAGTTTCGAATCAATGAAGTTTATTCTTTAAAAAGTGGGAAAATATATGCATAAACATATACTAAGAAAAAATATCTGTAAGCTAAATTGTACATGGAACTTTGGTTGTTGTAAAACTAGTTTCATTTTTAATAGCACTGAAAGGATGAGCATGAAATTAATCAGGCTTTCAAATTGTCACAGTGTAACCTACACTCCTTAGTACATACACTTTAAATCTATATGTATGCTAATTGTATACGTCGTTACAAAGTCAAACCCACACACACAACATTGTTTTCGCACAAAGTTTTCAAAGGAAATTGATAGTCACAGAGTCACTTAAGTTCCGGGAAAAGGCACACCGATCAATTTGTATAAATATAGCAAATGTCTCGAAAAAATGTTCATAAAAGGCATTCCATCGTAGTTCAACTAAAAAAATGAGGCCATGGAGGAGGAGTACACATTACATTACACATACAATATGCAGTCTGTGAGCTCAGAGACGATGACGGTGAACTTTCTTTTTGCCAAAAAAAACTTTCTCCCTCTCTCTTTCTCTCTGTTGTTAAATCAAAGAATGTGTGCAAAATTATGTGCTAGTAATTGTGTTCACGATTCACGAGTATGCAAACTATTTATGTATAAGTACAAGGTAGTAAGTAGTGTAAGGAGGGTAGCGGATTGGAAAATGAGTTTCAAGAAAATCCATACCACATTATTCTCACATGTGTGTACTTTAAGTACTCAGAAGCTTAGACTCAGTCAGGCGTCTCATCTCCCTTCTCTCTTCTTACGTAACAAAAAGAGAGGATTTTATCGACGAAAAAGTGTCCTGGAACTAGCGAGAAAAAAAAGATTTTGATTTTAAGGATTTCGAGGAACGTGAAATTGTGGGTGTTTCGTGGAACCGGGAAGTGATGATTAAACCACACACACACACCCCAAAAACCAGTATTAAAGTATGCATTGTGCGTGAGTACGCTGTTGAGTAGTAGAGGAATTTTGTGGATTTTTATGACCGGGGTAAATTTGGGAGAAAATAGTTTACCCCAGTACTGCACACACACTTCCTCATCTCAATGATAATGACAAATTCGGAAGGGAATGGACAAAAAATATAGGAATAAAAGTAGGCAAATATATCGTACTATAATAAATAAAGTATTTGTACACACACACACAGGAAGGAAGGAAGGCACAAGTTGGGGATATAATGGGGTTATTGGAATAAATCAATAGTGAAACGTTACGTGGCTGATCTTCAATCATTCTCATCCTCCTTTCTCTTTCCCGACTTTCCCTTTCTCTCTCTCTCTCTCTCTCCTTTGTCCGTCAGCACACAACATTGACCCCGATATTTTTTGTCTGTGTGTGTGGTATCGTATATAATGTGATGTCTGTAATGTGCAAATATATATAGAAGGAGAGAGGGAGGAAGGAAACTACCTTATAATAAATAGAGAGATGATAAAAGAGGAGGAGGAGAGTATCTTTTGCGTCTTTTTTGGTGAAAGAAGGATATCAGTTGAAATTGAAAGCATGGCCATGTCCATTTGTTTCCACTGTTTAGAGATGAGATCATATGATTCATCCTCATCATCATAGACAGTTCATGGGACATGGAGGGAATCTCAGCTGATCTTTTATCCCTTGATGGACAGCAAGAATTTAAAATGTACGCAGTTGAGGAATTTCTTGTATACGTACAACTGTGTGTGTGTCTTGGAAGGGAATGTTGAAGGCGGCTCGATTATGCCTTATAATGAAATTTTTTTCTAATATTATTATACGGGAGTTATTCATTCAAGTTTATATTGTATTCTTCAACATCCTGTCACCATCCGCCCATATCAGTAGATCAATGCGAAAGGAAATCGAAGGGAAAATTCAAGGAATCTTCAATTCAATCAATCACTTTCACTCTCTGACCTCATACCTCCCGTCAAAATATCCCAGTTTGGTAATGATGTTCAGTACATTACTTATTGTCTGCTCCTGCTAGGAAGTTTGTGAAACAATTTATATTAAAATTTTTAAACAAGTACAATATGAAAGAAGATATTTTGTAGTTTGATAGTTTTTATTTCAATTAATTTTTTCTCTCGCTCTTGTTTCTGTACATAATTCATCAGTTTTGTCACAAATTGTCTCTTGACTAGCAGTGTAAATTTGTACACTGTGTTAAGAACGGCGTGTGGCGTATTCCCCACATATCTGTACAAGTTTTCAGTACTAAAAGAAGGTATCATGTATCACAATAAATATAATAGTATTAAGCTAATGACTGGGGTATTTTGTTTGACATCACCTCCTCACACGAGGAATCAAACTTATTGGAAAACAAAAATAAAATGATTGGAAAATGTATTTTTAAAATGGTAATTTTAAATTTTGCATAATTTATGTAATATTGGAGTTCAAGCAGTTAAATATAACTGAGTATATAATTATTATACATCTCATCGTTTTCAATGTTTTTAGCAATTGTACATAAGTAATTACTATCGTCAATATAAATTACATGTACAAATTCATCTTCTCATCTTTATGTATGTACTGTTACATAAATATTAATTTAGTAGTTTTTAGAGAGACTCCTGTCCTGTCAGATCCTTCAAATGGAGGGTTTTAAGTAAATATTCGTAGAGGTTTTTTTCTTCAAAATATAAAATTCTATAGTCTTACTTACTTATTTGTATCACTTGGACTTTTCTGAGAAGTTCAAAAATTCCATTAATCGATGATGATGACTCTACTGTTAAGTACATTTAAATTGTCTACAAGGCTAACAATATACTATGATATTATTCTTTATTTATTTATTTATTACTTCAAGGATGAGGAGGGAAGGAGATGTTGACGGTCCTGCAGTACTTGAGTACCTTTAGCTAAATACTTATCATGATATTATATGTATGGAGATTATGTTTTGTCTTTTTAAAAAACAAAATTATCGTATAATGGATAACTACGAATGGAAAAGTTTACAGTAGGAGAGTGGCACATTGTGTATGTCACTTTAAAATGGCAATTCCTATGGTAGACTAACTTTACATATGGTAAACATTTTTGTATAAAAATACTATTATAGACTGTAATTGTCTCGGACTATGTAAATACTTATTCCTCATTTAGTCCAAACAAACTCTCTAATCAAACCAAAGAGATCACAATAGCAGTAAAGTTCTACGAACCAGTCTTGGATACACCATACCCCGGAGATTCCATTGACACGACTAATCCTGGCATTAAAAGTTTTTCCATCCAGTCTACCCGTAGTTTCAAATCTGAATCCACCTGGTCTAGTTGTAAATCCTACGACAAACTCAACATCATTTAATTTGGCAGCCGCTGTGATTTGTGAGAGACTCAATTGTCGACAACGTTTTGGGATCCACGAATTTATTTTGGCAATGGAATAACGAATTGTTGACTCTATCAAAGGGTCCTTCATGTCCATCCCTTGTAAGTCGGCACAAGCACAAAAATCTTTTGGAATCCCAGCTCCAGCACATGTCCTCTCTGGTGGAATGTCCGTGAATAAAGATTGACCCAGAGTCCTCGGGAATTGTTTTTCCTTCTCCAGTACTGAAGAATTTTCCATGTCTTTAACTTTGTAGGCCGTCAGTATATCCATTAAAGTATGGTACACATCGTAAGGTGAGGTCAGTTTGCTGAAATTTCCAATAAAAAATACTCTTAAATCTGTCTTAATTATACTCATTAAAATGTAAATTACATATTGTATTGTACAATGCTGACTTACTTTATGTTTGACTCTAGGGTAGCTATTCTCTTGTCACCCAAAAACCTTTTGACTTTAGGAGGGATGGTGAGGGTTAGGAATGGTAACTTTTCATTAAACCATCCATTGAAGGTTGTTCTGATGTCTCCAAACCGATGACCGTGGTCACTCATAAACATAACGATTGTATTGCTTAGATTTAATTTTTGAAAGAAATTTGAAAAGAGGAGATCAGCGGCTGGAAGATTGTCTGTAGACATTCAAGAATAATTTTCAAATTCATAAAATCATTTGGATAGTGCAACTCAAAGTATAATTTAATTGGTTTACCTGGATTCTCATGAGCCAATGTTGTGAGCCATGTGAATAAAAACAATGGACTCTCTATACTCATCAATTGTTCTATGTGGTCCAAAACAAAGGACTCTGTGGACCGACTCCCGACACATGAAAACATGTTCTTCTGTGTGTCAAAATTAAACACAACAATTAAAAATCCTTTGCCCCCCCCCCCTTTATACAGACTCTATAAAATTATAGATCAACAAAATGAATTTACATAAGGATAGTAATCTGCAGCAGCTGTCAACATGAGTGGTCGGAGGTAGTGATCTGCGGGTGGATTTAGGAAACCGAATTTGAAATAATTAAAAATGGCAAGTCGTGGAGCATCTTCCAGGAAGGCGGTTGTCATCCTCAAATTATTCCAAATGAGTGGACACAAGTCAATCGGTTTGGACCGATTGTAACAAAATTTTAATACTTGATCTTCTGAGTATCCGGTCAACAGACCAATGATATTTGGGAATGTGTTTTCACCAACTAACGAGAGTAAGAATTTTTAGCTCAAAACCATTCAACTTGAATGATTCAAGTGAACATTGTGGATTAGTGAAAAATAATTGTTTGTTGGAACTGACCTTTGGTGTAGCCCAAGAGTTCAATGGATCCCATTTGTTCCAAGATTTGTCTGGTTTTGGGCATCAGAGTATGGAAATGGAGTCGAGAAACGGAATCTAAACCTATGATGACGATGTTTGGCACATTATTTGTATTGCTGGTCAAAGACTTTCGTCTGGCTATTGCATGGTAATCATCGTAAATTTTATTCAAATATTCGCACACCACCACCACTGCATCCTCGTATTCTATATCTACTTGGTTTTCAATTTTTGTGCATACCGGTGAAACACTGAAAAGAAATATGAAAATTTTTTTTACCACAACTAATACTAATTGATGATGACGGATTATGTCAATCAAATAGAATAAAATAGTACTTACACAGTTTCGTCATCACTGCCAGACATCCTATGAACCCCTTTGTAACAACAGGAAACTCCTTTGAATGTTGAATTCACAAAGAGCCTCTACACAAAGATGTTAAATATATTTAGTCCATTTAAATATTCCAGTAACTGAATACTGAGATAAATGTCTACAATTATGAAGAAACTGATCAAAATTAAACTCACATTTCCTTGGACGAAGGTAAGTGAGGGTCTAGTATCACAGACATCAAGATGACCTTTAGGTATGGAAAGAGTCTCAACTTCCATTGGAATTACACATCCTGGTAGGTCAACTAAAACTGCTTTTGACCCTTTCATTTCCAAATCTGTTCCAAAATGAAAAGAAAAAACGTTGTGCAGATATTTTAAACAAAACAAAATTTGAGAGTACAGTTAATTTTAATTATTTAAAGTCATAATTAGTTTGCCATGTGTTCCTTACAGTTATTCCCATCATGTAACTCTTTTGGAGACTCCAGGAAGGAGTAGTCGAGAGTGTACATGTAGATGATTATGGGACAAAATGTCATAAGGACAAGAAAGTAAAATCGTCGTCGTTTCATCCGTACCATTTTACTCATGGTAACTTCCTCCTTCCACCTGGAATTCAGTTCAATAATTAGTCACATACAATTTTTTAGAAATTAATTTTCTGAAATTATCCTCTTCAATACAAATTGATTTACCAAAAAACATAATTAACTGCTAATCATATGTAAACAGTAACTTGGAAAAATAACCTGGCCTCAAGCTATATTTTCGGAAAGATGAAATTTCTGACTTTTATGTGGACCATGTCACTATACTAATGGAACTCCCTTGACCTAACTCTGAACACGTTTTCGAAATGCAAGCAGCACTGCAAAGTCTTTTGGATCATGATCTCTCTAATCCCGCTCAACTTTTCTTGTCTTTTTGAACTTTTATCTTCAACCTATCTATTTACAGAAAATTATTCTAAGAATAAACAAAGGCAAACTGATGACTAACCAATTTATTATAAATTTTTGGAATCCAGATTTGACGTCATCTTCATCAGGTCAGTCCAGATCATCTTCCTATTCATCATCATGCGTTTGGTCAGTGACGAGGATGGTGTTCCTCAATTTATTTTATCCCACCATAAATCCTTTTCTCAAATTATATTTGTCACTGTTTAAAATAATGATAATAATAACTTCCATTATTTAGTTGCATAGAATTAGAATGCATAAGGAATTTAACTGTAAAGAATGTAGATTTTCCATGCAATTCTTGACATTATTTAGATACGATGGACAGTGTTGTGACACATTTGTACGTTAATTACAATTCAAAAGAGGCTACACTTAATGTATCTTGAATTTTTCAGTTTGAACATTCCACTAAGGAACTCGCAGGGATCATCCACCTTTGAAAAATACTTTGAATATTTGGAATATCAAGTGCAATACTAATTTTGAATATTCAAGACACACACACTTCAATACCATGTGTATTTATTTATGTAGAACTACATGATGTAGTGGATAAAGTTTCACAATTCGGATGCCAATAAAAACTTGAGCACATACACACACACACGCGAAGTTGGCTATGAAACTGGAGGAGGAAAATGCAGAAAGATGCGGTAGAACAGTTACCAGTTGTACTTTGTACATTAATTTTAATGTTCTCTAGAGTAGTTCTACTTTTAGGTAAACTATTTTTCTACCCCATTTCTACATAACATGTGCGTTTAACCTTTTAGCTCTCTCTCTCTACCCCCTTGAAATCCTCATATATTTCACCAGAGTCATGTTTCCCTATAATGGTTTGCGTGTGTGTGTGTTTGTGTGTGGCTATGGTTAGAGTTTGTATGACAGCTCAAAAATTATTATTAAACAAAATATACACCTTCCTATTTACAATGTCGCCTTTCTATACCCTCCAACAACAGACATGCATATTATGAGGGTTTTTGTTTTTGACGGCACAGAAACGGAGGCCCAATAAAATTCACTTTCGAAGGACTTCCTTGGAGTAAATAAATACGAACAAATTTTGTGTCCCAAAGAGACCATTCCTACCATTGGAAATGTATTTGGTCTAAAATATATATGTACACAATAAATACACGTGTAGAACTTGAAAATAATTTTTTTCGTATGACACTGTACTTGAGTTTAGTAGAAAATTTAGAAAAGAAAGAAATTGGAAATAAATAAAATTGACCGAGTTAGTCATATAGGTATGAGTGTCCGTATCAAATACATTTAAAATATTAAAATTCTGTGCTACTACTAAGAATAGATTAAGGTGCGTGTTAGTGGAGAGTTAAACGGTTGTCACTCTGTCCATTTCCTGATTATTTATTTAAATTCTGTGTGGATGGACCTTCCCATTCCTATCATTCATCGGTTTCCGTGTGCACATGCAATGTGTGTAGACACTCGTGTGTGTACAATTGTATATTATACAATTACAAAAGAAAGTAAAGGGGAGAAATGTCACGTAGTATAAATTTGTGTGACATGCTTACCTGGAACTGATTCAATTTTCAAACTGTTTCCCCAACATTTTTTTTGTAGATGTTTGAATGTTACAAAGATAAGATTTTGATTCCCAAGATCATCTTCATATTGTAATCAGTAGAAAGTGTTCAACTGTATAAACAATACAAATATCATATATAAAAAAGCACTGATTCCACAAACACTGAAAAAAAAAACAACCAAAAAAAGAAAGAGATTTGTATTTTAAAAATGATCGGCACTCATTTTATGACTCCAAGTTTTTTTTCCAAATGTGTATTACTATTATTTTGAAATTTTGGTTTAAAATAAATTATTTTTTTTGCCTGGAAGAGGAAATCACTAGCGTTGATGGAAGGTGTGAGATGGGAAAAAATCCATGGACTGGATTTTGTGTGTGTTGAAGAGTGAGAAAAAGAGAGAGAAATAGAGACGAGAGCAACAGTCACATAATGAATGAATAAAACGGGCCAACTTGTTCCCAAAAACTCTTTGACAGACTAGACTAGGACACAGGAGTAGTTAAGTTGGGGTTGAGGATCAAAAGAACTATATATTTAGTATGTAATGTATGGTGCCACCACATTTTATATAAGTGTGAAACTGAGAATTCACGTGTGTGTTATATGTATAGAGGAAAGAGAGAATGAGAGTTGGGTTATATAAGTATACGGGTACACAAACACAGGGGTGAGGAATATCTTTTAATTTCGTATAGTAGCAGAAAGAGAAAAGGAACGGGAATGGCACGAACAAGAGCGAAGAGAGGGAGAGACCCGGGATTCGGAAATATCGGCATGTGCGGTGGGTCTCTCGCCGAGTGCAAATATCGATCCAAACAACCCACAAACGCCGGCTGTCTTTTGTATGTGTTACAGCACACACACACACACTACACACCACCATACAGTATGATGAAACTGATTAAATAACATACACACACATATGCAGAGCGTACATGATCTAATCACAATAATCAAACAACAACAACAAAACGAAATGGACGTTACGAATCCAGAAAGCACCCAACCCAGTTATGGTGTGTGGATTCAAACTTTATTCTTTTTAGACATTCGTCTTTGTACAAACAAATTATGAAGTTGTGGATGTTTGGGAATGGAGAAACGATATCGTTGAGGGGATTTATCACGAGTGTCGTCCAAAAGTCCATTTTCCATCATATACTCGTAAAGACTTTGTTTGTCCATTGTTGTTCGTAGACCGCCACGTCTTCGGATGATTTGTCTGAAAGGACATGATTCGTACATTTCCGCCCGAGATGACCGACCTTCTGCAGAAGAGTTTAACAGTGCATAATCTGGAGATGATTGCGAGGATGACAGGGGATCTTTTTCTTCAAAAAATTGTCCACGGCATAGTTCAGCAACATCTTCCCATGTTTCCGCAAAATCTGCCAAATCATTCAAAAGAGTTGTATTGTTCGGAGAACTGTCCATATTGTCCAGTTCAGTGAGAATGTCGGAAAGGACGTGGTCCGGAGGGTCCCCATTATTGGAAAACGGTGTTAAGGGTGGAGTAATACTCATTCTGAAATTTCCCGGCAAATACAAAAAAAGAAAATGATGAAAAGGATGAGTCATCCTTTTGCAGTTAAATTTCCATTTGCACATCATGTACATATGCGCGTGCATCGTTTGTGTGCATGATATCATAAACCTAGACAGTCGTATCCTTAGAAAAACAAAGGATGATTGTAAACAAAAATAAAATCCTCACCTGTTGCTTCCAACCCTTAAGAAAAATGAGTTGAGGGGGTGTGTGTGATTCTAGGAAGTCTTCAAAAATTTCCTTGAAATCCTTTGCGGCAGGGCCCCGTGGCGTGTGTGTAGAACGTTCGGCCGACGTTGCCAAGTTTAAAGAGGGGTATGGACTTTTTAAAGGGATTGAACGGTGGCTAATTGGTTAAATATGGGTTCTCAGTGCCTGGAAACACTTTTCGATTACTCTTTTTTGGTGACCCAAAGGGGTGGTGGGCGAAAACAAAGGTCAACTAACGCGTTTTGACCAATAATTTCAAATTGTACCGGTAGGATGGTAGTTGCAAAATAAATCCGGTAGTCGAATTCTACGTTAGAGCCTATATGACTCTATAGGAGCCTCGTATAGATTTTAATATGTGAGAATTGACTTGGTTGGACTTCGACATCAACAACAAAATATCCACACATCCAGTGCCATCAAGAAAGACCCTGACTCTTGTTCTTCTGTAACGAGGTTTCTCCACGACTGAGTCTATTTTTTTGAACGACAAACATGGAGTTGGAAATTTTTGAAGGAAATACAGGAGAGAGTTCCCTTGAATTATTATTCTGGGATGAGGAACTAAGTGAGGAGCAAAAGGCGGCTTATGAGGTATAATATTATCATACTTTTTTCGTTTGTTTACAATCAATCTTTGTGAATGACAAGAATTCATTTTAAAATTTGACGTTCAAAAGAGAGGAGTCATGAAAACGAAAAGAAATAATGTCACGTCATATGCTTGTTTGATGTTGTTATTATTTTTGATACAAGTATATCGGGTTCAAATCCATACTTGAACACATATGAATTATACGAAGGATACAAAGTACATTAATAACATAAAAATAATTGCTTTTTCTCCTTTTAGTTCAATCATGTTGTTGATGTTACAGAATAACTTGTCATCTACGTTTTCAAAGATTATCAAAGGTTCTAATGATTTCATTTTTTTTTCAAAAAAAAAAAAGCTTCAAGTCAAAAATGGAGTACGATACAAGAAATTACGAGCTAGTCTTTTGGAAAAACGAAAGAGTGCTAGTTGTGAATTTTGGATGAGAAGAAAAGCAAAAGGAAATTTAACAACAAATTCGGTCCCTGTCACTGGTAATATCCAGAGAATGTCAAATAATACGTATTCCTTGGTTGTTGGGTCTTCTGCTTCCTCTGGTTCTCAATCAATAATCACAGGTCGACTTATAAATTCTACTGTCAATAATCTTCGTCCACAACTTGCAACAATTCGCAGTCAACCTCTCACTTCTACTGGGTCCGTTCCTCCTAGTGTTGCTCAACCCATGTCTGGTACAAAAAGATATTCACAAATTAATTCATTTTTAAAAAAGATGTATTTGTGTTCATTTCATGTCTCAAGGGACTAGTATTCTATACATAGGTAATCATTTTTAAAATGTAACTCTCTCATTTGTAGTAATTCATCGCAATTCCCTTCAAACACCCCTTCAAAATGCTCAAATAAGGGCTACCTCAGTTTTGCCTATGCAGTCACTCCAACATGTGTTGTTTGACTCAAATTCGGGATTAATAATAATGCCTAGTTCACAGTCGTCACAAGGGGGTAAGTGTAATCTTTTTGATATAAAAGATTGTCTGTGATTGGTTCTCAAATTGATCACAAATATGCATAATCTTTTTCCTTCTTCTTCTACTATAGCTACACAACAAATTGCTGTTCGAACTCCAATGGTCAGGCAGTCAGCACCACCAATTGTTTCCACGTTCATCACAAGGCCTACAACAGCCACAGGAACAATCACATCACGTATGACTACTCCTAATCAATTGACGAATAGTAATCAGGTCACTCAACAGGGAAACAATCAAACTAAGAAAACTATCTTTACAACAGCTCAACCTATAAGGCCAGCCACTGTCTCTCCCTCACCCAAAAAGACGCAGCTTGGTCAAAATACGCTTGCAAAGCCTGTGTCATCCAGTGGTAATCGACAGGCGACTCCGGCCAATGGACCAACCCACCAACAAAATCCTATTCACATCAACAAGGCTGTCAGCAAGACTCCTCCAGGGACTGTCAATAAAGTTGGAGCGACCTCGGATGCTGATGGAAGTGACATGATGAATGGGAATAACAGTGATACAAATAATAATAATGCAGCAGGGAATGCAAAAACCTTCCCATCTTTGGTGGTTAATGTAAAACCCTGTTTGCATGACAAACCCACAAAATTGGAAGCATCTAATGCAAGAACTGAATTAGGTGTGACACGTCATCTTGCTCTTTCGTGTATTTACTTTCTGCATTTTAGAATTCTATCTCAATTTTCTTCTTTTAATTTTTTTAGACCAAAAAGTGAAACAAATTTTAATGTATCCGCCATCGAAATTCACCGAATGGCTTATGCAACAAGGGTTACTTCGAGTAGATCATCATTGTTCTATTCACAAAACAGATGACAACCAGCCAGTCAAGTATTCTCTGGGAATGTTTAATGACAAAGATAATCTTCCCAGTGGAGGTTTTGTTTGGATCTCAGACTGTTGCAAGGTACAAAATGTGGGCATTCCCCACATTTTGAATATAATAACAATTTGGAAACGAAAGTGTAAAATACAATGACTTTTCTTATTTTCTTGTGCTCAATTCTAGGGACGTCAAATTTCTGTTTTTGAAGGCTCAATTTTTGAGTCTCCCAATCATAGTCCTACAACTCTTCTCAAATTGATTTATCATTGGTCCTGTCAAACGTCCGCTGCAAATGTTTTAAATTGGTGCAAAGTAAATTATCCACTTATTTCTTTCTCAATTCCTTTCATTCCATTTTTTTCTCTTGAATTTACATCTCTTAATATTTTTACACATGTTCTTTTAAAGGTTTCTGGTAGCTACTTGAAGAACTTTTACACACTGTTACGTAGTGTTTGTGTTGGTGCAATACACGAGTTTTGTCCGCAAATGGGTGGTTCTGGCAAATTTATTGAAATTGGAATCATTACTCTTGGAACAACCTTATCCGTATGTAAAAAGATACATTTAAATAACTTTTTGAATTTGAAAACATTTCAATGAAGTGTTTCCTTACCATTTCCCTATAGAAATCCATCTTTGTAAATAAATTCAAATGATAATTATAACCTTGTTTTTGTTTCTAAAGGCACCATCCGGCAAAAAGCATGTCAAGATTGAAATTCTCGGAGTTTTTGATCCCTCAAGCAAAATTATTCGTATGAAGTTGGTCAATCCATCGAATTCTGCCAATGTACAAAGTCATCTTAATATTATTTGCTCAATTTATTATTTAAATGCTTCAGAAAAAATATTCATTCGTGATATCTAATCAATATTGATCGGTAGGTGTCTGAAGGAACAAAAAATCGAGGAGTCCAAATACTTTCACCAATTAGTCTTTGGGTTGAAAAATCCAGCACGGTAGTGATAGATAACAGCATCGAACAGGTAATTATTGATTTTATAACGTCGTTACATAATCCTTTTTTCATATTTACAAATTGTGAATAACAATGTACAATCATGATGTCATCTTTGTTTCCAGAACCTATTACTTGACATGGGTTTCAAACACATTGTTCGGTGCCAGTCAACCTCAGAGAATGAGACTGCCAGCGGAGTCGCACATCCAACTAATGTTAATGTCATGAAATATTTGCGAAATGTTGTTCCAAAAATGTTTCAAGTAAGTTTTTTTTAAATGAACTGGTGCTTGCATCTCAATCACCAAGTACTAATTATCAATGATAATTTATCATCAACTTCTTTTCTCCTAAAAATCTAAATTAATCTTTGTTTGCAGGCCACACTGTGCGTTTTGAGCAAGAGCTTAATTCAACAATTCCTCGATGAACTGTCATGGAGGGAAAGATGGGGAAGAACATCAAAAGATGCTTTTGACCATGTGTTGGAACACATTGTAGCCATGACCAAGTGGGAGTTTGGTAAGTTTTTTAAAACACAAAAATCATCAAAAATGCACAAAACACTTCACAAAACAAAGTAGTAATCATTCATTTTATGTATGTTAGGCACTGAAAAAAATCTTGTACAATGGCTCAACAAAGTATCCATGAGTCCAGCTCAAGATTGGTCCTACACTCGTCAATATGCATCTCGAAGTGGAATTGATCTTTTGCCTGATAGTATTCGTAAAGCTGACAAGCTGCCGTCCCTACAACAATACGAAAGAACTCCCAAAGTTAATTCCAATGGAATCACTTTGACAAATTTAAATAGAAGTGCAGCATCCAAACCTCCACTTTTATTACCACAAGTGCCCATGTTAACAATAAATGGCCCTCCTAAAAGAAAACTTGATACCACTAACGGTTCCAGTGGAATCAATTTAGCAGATTATTTTGTCAAAACCCAAAAAACTATTGCATTAGAAAGTTATTACTACGCAGAACTCCCGGGTATTGTTAAACAACCCACTGGAGAATTTCCCCAACTTGTTAAAGTGAGGATACAACAACAAGTAGCAATAAAATTTGGTAGTTCCATGTTGTACAACTTCAATTTTAATCTTTGTCTTATTATTTTTTAGTGTCCCCTCTGTTCAAAACCATTTTATTCTAATCTGGATGTTTATCGTCACATGTATTCACATGTCAATGCAATTGGACGAGCACCTTCTCCCCTACACTTTTGCAATTATTGTCTTAAAGAATTTCAACCTTCTGCTATGGGTACACACGTTAAAGAGGTGAGAATATGTTTCTTAATTTATTAGCAATTTGTCACTCTTTACAAGGTCTAATAATTATTGTAACTGAAAATATTTCTGAGTTTAAGAGAAAGAGTTGAAGAACTCATGTAATCTTTTCTAATTTTTTTAGCACCACAAAATGGTCAAAGTTGAAGGGTTTGCTTGTCGCATTTGTACTGAAAAATTTACACATGAAAGTCAATTTGTGATTCATATGTGGGAGAATCATTGTGCGGCGGACACACCGTACAAATGTGAAATTTGTGACTACCAAAGTTCATTCCATCATCAAGTCATTGACCACTACAATGAGGTACTATTGAGATCTCTTGTGACAAGGTTACAAATGTAAATCTGTTTAAGAATTCTTGAAATGAGATATTAATTGGTTGTGGTTTGCATTTCAGACACATAAAGGATGTGATTCAGTTCTGTGTCCCCTCTGTCTGAAAGTTTTACCAGCAAAGTCATATATTTGTTTAAAACAAATCACCGTTCACATACAAGTATGTTGGAAGAATTATTTTTACAACAAAACATTTTGAATCCTGTGGTGTATAACTTGCCGTATGTATTTGATGATTTTCCTAATTGAATATTGTTTGTCAATAATAGAATCATCAGATAAGGAAAGGAAAGAAGTGTCCTCATTGTGTCTTGG
Source organism: Pygmarrhopalites habei (assembly GCA_009870185.1). Taxonomy (NCBI): domain Eukaryota; kingdom Metazoa; phylum Arthropoda; class Collembola; order Symphypleona; family Arrhopalitidae; genus Pygmarrhopalites; species Pygmarrhopalites habei. Next base: position 26,337 of record WJFB01000335.1, on the reverse strand, counting down.
TTTTCTTTGGTGATGCCGAATACCGTGTCCATCTCACTGAAGGTGTAAGTAATTGTTACGATATTTTCTTGAGATCATTAGAGTCAATATACTTGCATTCCCACCTGTGAATTTGGACTCTCTACTACCTTTACGAGAATAGCTACATTTTAGTAATGAAAATAAACTAGTACTCTGTTGATACAAGTCTCACTGAGACTATCTCAACGTGAGAAATTTGCGTCCAGCTTTCTCTAACACAAAAATTAAGAATAACTACTATGTAATCGAAATCTACAAATTTTTATATGCTTTTTCATGACTATTGCAGGCTCATAAGGAACGAACCAATCAATCAAGTGCGTACCTACTTATCAATTTCATTTTATATTTTTTCGTGAAAACTTTTCATACTAACAATTAGTAAATTAAAAACTTGTTTTTTGCAATTTGTATTATCAGGAAAAGTGATTTTCTACAGTTCGGAAGATAACAAAGGAATGTTCATGGCTAGACCACCAAAAATTCCTCGAGCGGCTTTGCCACCACCTAATAATAAAAAGATGAAAATGAGTGTAGATGGTCCTAATAAGAAATACTTGGCAATGCCTCGTTCAGCCTCAACTGTAGGTGTCTCAAATCAGTACAACATCAATGAGCACAATCTCACCTATCATGGAGTGCAGGAGAAACAATGTATTGAGTGTAATCTTCTGATAACACGGCCTGAACATTTCCCGTGAGTTTTTTTAAAAAATAAAATGAATTTCAGCAACTTCTATCTATTTTGTACGGTAATAAATAATGAGACTATTCAGTTTTAATTTTATGCTGAAAATTTGTTATACAGTGGCCATATGTCGTGTATCAAGTGTCGATTCTCTACTTGTTGTAAAACTGCCATGCAGACACACCATTCAACTGCTCATCCAAGTGTTGGGATTGGCAAATCTTTGCCAAGTATAAAAATTAGTGACATCCCTTTGATGGACAAGCCCCTTCTTTGTGCTTGTGAATTCCAGACTATTGATCCAAACAGACTTGCTCGTCACTTGGCTCTATGTGATAAAACAACGGCGTTTCCATTAGACTGGGAAGAACAAAAAAGTACGTTGTATGATTTTTTGTAAAATTTCAGTTTTAAAGAAAAGCTATTTTAGAAGTGTAACCAATCGAATGTATTTTTTTTCTCAGAAAAACGAGCTGGCCTGCCACCACCAGAGCCACTTAGTATTTTGGACCACTTGGGGCTAATGCGTAATAAAGCTGGAGAATAATGAACTATTTCAAATTATTTAAATACAAATCTAATGGTGACACTTTTGTATTTCACTAAAACGTTTAAAAGGGTAAAAATCCGTGCTGTGTATGTATTTTGTATTATATACATTCTTACTATATTTCTGACGTTGAGATGATAATTGTTTAGACTTTTTATCCTACAAGCTGTTTGTTGCCTGCTTTCAAACAGTTAAATTTTTTTTATGTGTACAGTAGAAATTACTTACGTACGGTTCACATTTTCAATTAATTGGTAATTCAGATTTTATGGTAGTTATTTTAACACGAATGTCCAATAGAGTCTACTGATTTTAGATGATAAGCAAATAACAATACTGTGCTCTCGTCACATCTACTTTTTTTTATAATGGAATTTTAGAGCAATAGTGATGAACGCACTAAACTGAATATTTTCAATTGTCAATAAGAAGTATTCTTCACACAAAAAATGTACATGTTTGGTATTATGAAGATTATTTGGAATGTTGAGCCTCGTTCGACAGTGGTTTTTTGACTGTATAAATAATGTAATTTTTTGGGACGTCTAATCTAGGGTTCTCTAAGCATTACACACACAGATATGTTGATAATTTCGATACATGGACTAAGATACATAGTGAGGAAACCAGGAAAAGGCCTTTACATGGACTAGATATTTTTTATCTTGATTAATTTTATAGTTCGTTATTTTACTTTAAGGAGATTTAAGTTATGAATGGATATGTGTATGACAAAGTGCCAGTGTTTTGAAAAGAAGCCTGGGTAAACAAATTTCAAATACTTCGGTTATTTCTATTTTTTTATTATATATCGTTTGAATTACTTGTTTGAAATCTTTATATGAAAAATTTAATTTGGAAGGTCACAGATTGGGTATTCTTTGTTTTTTGTTGTTGTTGATAAACTACTCGGGATATGAAATCACTACAACATATATTATATATTATAAAATTATGAATCATGATATACCTATATATTATATAACAGTAAGTATACACACTTATTAACTAATAGAAATAAATTATTCTATACTGACTACCGCCTTTCAACTCTATATGAGAGCCACTTTGTAGAATTTATTTTTAAAATAGTTTTTCTGTCAAACTATACGTTTTGATAGAGCTCTTTCTACTTTTCAAGTATGTCAGTCATAATTTATATAATATCTGATCCACCAAATACAGAAGCATTAAATACAATTAGCACCAAAATACATTGGGGGGGGGGGGGGGGGGGNGGGGGGGGGGGGGGGTCACTCTCATGTCACCCAAGTCCAGGCGTTGCCTAGCAAGGACTTTTTTTGTGTCCGGATGGGACCCAAGTGATTCCTACCATTAGTAGGCTTAAACTATTTGAATGTAGGCAGAAAACTAAACTACACAACCCCCCAAATTAAGAGTATTTTCCCCGCGGTCAACTTTCTCATCTGATTTGACATACCTTCTCAATCTAAACAATTTAAGTAGTATAGTGAGAAATTTGGCACGTGTCTGGATTTAGGATTTGTGAAGTCTTTTAGCTCAATTTTCTGATCTGCATAATGTATTAATAATAATAGCCATATTTAACAACTACGGACAATGAATAGCTGGACATCAATAACAACAACATATAGATATAACTAAATCATACATACAGCTAAGGTACTTTGTATCAAAACGTTAATAAATTGTAACAACTTTCTTTTTCATAAAAGTTTAAAAATACAGATTTGCATTGCTACTTTTCATTACCGATTTTAACACACATGCACAGGAAAAAATTGTCTAAATCGATTGTTGAAAAGTTACATTTTGACTTTAGAACTTTTCAATGCTATAAACATCGTTGAAGGAAACTTAGAAGCATCGTTTCATAATGTTCGCTCGCTTCGATCCGGCGAAGACTGTGTCTCTCAGTTGGATATAACTGTAATTTCAAGAAATACTCGTATTTAATCACGTCCCTGTGTACACCTGATATTTTGCAACGCAACTAGTTTATTTATCTTGAAAGTAACAACAATGACTTACTTGTAATTGGTAAGGCTTTCCTGCTTTAATCATGGCATCCACAAATTGTGCCGTGTGAACAAAATGAACGTTTTCATCGACCAGTCCATGAACAATCAACTGAAATATTAATATAGACATAAAACCTTCATTTCATCCTTCTAATCATAATAATATTTGAAAGCAACACTAATGATTTTGTTAAAGTCGTCAAAAAATAAGTTGGCGTTTCATTATTACAAGTCTATCTTCTTCATCGGGAAATTGCTGAATGTATGACATTATGGACCCCTCTTTGTAACCCTGTGGAAACAAAACAATCATATAATATGATGTTTCCGAACTGTATTTAATATTTAAAAATAGTTTTGAACTTTGTAAGGTACCTGTGGATTATTTTCAGGTTGCTCCATATATCTTTCTGTGTATCCTAAACGATTCAACAAAAATCCAATTTTGAACATACAAAAACGAAGTGACAACATATTGAATAGGATCGATTTGTTAATGAAATTTACCAGTATCATATAATTCCCATGAAGTAACGGGAGCACCGGCGACTGCGACCTACAGAATTTTAAAAAGAAAATGGTTCAAAATAATTTTATCAAAATAAATGTTTCCATTCAGGATAATCCAAGAAACAAGTTGTACCTTAAACAAGTTGGGATAGTGTGCGAGACCCATGAGGCTTAGATAACCCCCATATGACCAGCCATAAAGACCAACTCGACTCATATCAATATAATTGTGCTGTTGAGCTAACCATAACAGTACTTCTACTTGGTCCTTGAGTTCAACCGTCCCCTAAGAAATAGCAATGACAATTAATTTGACAGAGCATTAGATTTACAATATTATGAAATATAAATAAATTATTTAAAATAATTATAGCTAGTGGACTGGGCTGTGGGCCTCTCATCTAATGCACTGAGAGTATCCATGAGTGGACGTACCATCCGATTACGAATATGACTTTCAAATTCAACTCCACGATGATGTGATCCTCGAGAATCGATGGCGACGACACAATATCCTTGGGACGCTAACAAATACAACCATAGCTGTCCAGAACCCTATATAAAGTCAAAATTTAAATTTTTTTCCCCTGGAGATATGCTACACAAACGAACATTTTATTCATCGACAAGTCTCTGTAAATACCTTGAACGAATTCGTTACTAGCTGAACTTCAGGACCTCCATATATATTTAAAATTGTTGGATACTTTTTTCCGGGAACAAAATTAAATGGTCTATATATCATTGAATAGATAACTTGACCAGAGTCATTTTGATAATACCTTTAAGAAAATAAAACATGAACATAGTTTGTAAGCATGTAAACAAAATCCACTATGCATGCATACCAAAGTCATTTTATAATTATCGTTATTTACGTGCAAATATCAGGATATATCATTGCCTCGATTTCTGGATACAATACCACTGTGGGTGAAAATAAAATTATTACTGTTACTCGTCAAGTACTGTAGGCAAAGGAAATATGATATAAGATTAATAAAAACATTTGAATTACTTGGCCGTGAGATTATAAATGTAATTGGTTCGAAAGTGATTCCACTAATTTGACTGTTTGCATATTTTATACTAAACAATTGGCACACTGGAGGGTCTTTTGTACTGCTCTGTAAATCAAAATAAAAAAAAGTAAGAATGAGCTATGTGATGTTTTGACCGGTAAGCATTACATTAAAAGTTTGGAAGCGTTTTCTAGCGAAACAGGAAAAACCCTTACATAAGTCAGGATGACCATGGAGCAATCATTATTGAAAGAGGCAGAGTAAGAGTGATCCAAATTGGTGAGACGACGTATGTCACCTGGATTATGAATATCAACAACATACAAATGTCTCTCTATTGGAGTGTCTGCCAACCCAATGAAGAATAAAAATCCCAGATTATAATGTAGTGCCATTTGAGCATTCACAACTTCCCAATTTCCTCTTGTTATGGGTAATTTTGCGCGGATGAGCGGAGATAGACATAATGCTAAACATAAACAACAAGGAGAAACAAGAAAACATTTCAAACGTTTAACCAAAAAAGTGAAAACATCAGCCATGATGTGATTTTCAAATTTAATACAATTAATTGTTATGATTTACCGACTGGTTGTTGACCAACCCACCTGGATCACACAAAAAGTAATGTTTATACATATTAATAGTGGTAGGTGATAGGTTAATTGTTTAAAGGTAAATTGTATCAGGTGAATAATAATTTTAAATAGAAACAGTCTGTTCATTCAGACAAAGACAAAGTACCCCATCAGTATGTGCATTCGTTGTGTCAAATTTATTTCAATTTAAGAACAAAAAATACTTACCAAGGTTGAGTCAAAGCGGGACGCAATTCTGACTTGATTATGTAAATATGTCTAAAACCAGTCTCTTCGCTTGCCCACTATGAATACAAAAGACTGGTTAATTGTTGTACAAATTGTATACTAATATACATAACTAAATATATAATAATAATTGTATAGCTAAACTTTACTGTAATACTTACAATAAAACAGACAGCATTGGGCTCGTCACAAGGTAAAAATGTGAGCATGTCATTGACCTGCATGTATTGACAAAAACTTGTTTGAGGCAGTAAAAATACAGGTAGTACGTTCTATTCGTGACCTTCAAATAATTTTGTTGTCAACAACAACTTACATTAGTCCAAATATTTGTCGTTTCAGAGTAAATGACATAGGCAGGTGCGGAAGGAAGGAGTGCTTGAAGTGTAGGGTCATCTTGACGAAGATGACTGAAGTCTACAGTATATGGAAAAAGTACGAGTTCCAGTCGTTTTTGGGACCGATGTAACAATTGAGCCCAGACGCTGAGAAAACAAAAAATAGTATTGTTTAAACCGTAGATAAAGATAACAAACAGAACGACTTCATTTCAAAGCAAATTTGACTCACTGTAATCCGTCAGGAGTCCATCCTGCCCGAACAATATATTCAGCCCATGGAAAGTGCTTTAAAGTAGAATAAAGAGAAAACACTTTTGATATCTTGTATCATAGTAATTACTGATGAGAAAATACAAATGAATTAGTATCACTTTACTCACCTGGGATATTGGATAAAACAAATCCAGGTTACGAATATTAATGATTAGATCATCTTTCAATGAAAATTCGACGAATCTCAATGTAGATTTAGCGTTGGAAGAGCCAGCAAATGGAAACCTATACTCTTCTGGGTCTTTTCCTGGGAGAGTCATCAGAGTAACTATATTAACTTTAGACTCGTCAACCTCTTCGTACAAAATACGGTAGGTTCCATCCAGATTATCATTTTCTACGGGTAAAAGTACGCAGACAAGTAATGTTTAGACTTTGGAAATGTGATTTAGCTTAGCCCATAATATTTGTCTAATTGAAAGTTTACTTTGACAAACTTTATATATCTTTACCAATTTTTTCGTTTTTGTTGCAACCAAAACCCGGCTTCCCAGACTCCGGATTCCACCAAAACCCATGAAAACGATTAAATTCTTCCTAGAATAACAGAGGACACAGATTATTATGTAAAAATGTATTTACAAATATTATAAATAATATAGCATATGCCATAGTAGCGTTACCTGAATGATATAATTTGGAAGACCAGAACTGATTGGATCAGCCTTAGCTCCCTGCCCTTTATGACTATGTGTTAATTTTTCTTCTTGACCAGTTTGGGTATTGACAACCCAGAGATCCCCATTATTCACAAAAGCAATGAGATTAGAATTGTTTGGACATATTTCTGTGAAAAATAAAATTTACTATATTTAGCTAATATTCACCATAAATGTATTTAAATTAACTTGTGAAATAGTCTTATACTGATGTTTACTCTGTCATTATATCATTTATTTACCTGCATTTAAGCGAGCCCCACTAGTGTGTGGTGTACTAATTTCCTTGGGTGTCAATGGTCCCGTCTAAAACAATTTTTCCAGACATTCATTAATTATTCAATGTGTATCAAGTCACGAAAGCAAAGGCAAACTCACCGTATTCAAATCGATACATTCGTACAAGGAAGATGAACATGTAAAGACAAATTTTGCAGTTGGTTCATGAAATTCGTAAGCTGTAAAAATAGAATATAATAATAAGAGATCGTACACATATGAAATTAAAATAATATAACTGAAATTTTAAAACAGTATTCATATTTTACTTCCGATTCCAGTGGGTGTCATTCGTTTCCTTTCCATCATCAGTTGCTCTTCTTTGGATGGCTGATTTGCTCCCTTGAACAAAATTTCAATTTAAAATGACACATCTCCTATAGTAATAAAGTATTGTGTATAGTAATCATTACTTGAAAGCCAGACTGTAAAATCTGAATCCATGTAGTGTAATCTGAATTTCGTCGGCATTCCTCCGAGTCAGGCACATCAATGGCATGGAGAGAATTTTCTCTAGAATTCGGTGGGCTTGACATGAAATAAATCCGTGTTTTCCCATTCATTTTACGAAATGTGAAGGAATGTGGAGGCTTGAACCCAAGACCTACAAAATCAATCAATAATTAACAAACTGTGTGTGACTCAATATTAGGAAAACTTTGATGAATTTAATTTAATAATTGTACCCCACAAACGTCGACGAATATTCCTCACGTCATCACGTAATTCATCCCATGATTTTTTCCTGTCTTGAACTTCATTCTTCCCCTCCGTACTCATTTTTACAATGATTCAAAATAAAATATTTCCAGAAGTTGACTTCCTCTCTTACATGATAAGTCACCAGCGGTCCAAAATCCGTTTACCCCCAGTTAAATTGGCCACATTAATAAAAAGGATTAAAATTAATAAAAACACAACGACTTTGGCAATTCTTTCCCAAATTTCCAAAATCCGGATCGAGAGCTCACTGAGCTCTACTCAGTCTTTTTTTCAAATTTTTTTTTTCGAAAAAATTTCATAGAGTGACCGGGTCATAGGGCGAGAACCGGCAGTTGAGACATTTTGAAAATTATGAAAAATGTGATTTTTGTTGTGAAATTTTAAGGTGATTTAGTCGGAATTATGGCCACATCCAACTTTCGCAAGCTCGTCACTTGTCACAAGTACTTATTCCGTCAAATGTGTCCTGTCATACTGCGTTCTCAAAGTACTTGTGGACCAACTCAACAGCCAGAAATAATTGTCAATGAGACTGGAGAGAAGGATTTTGATATATTTCAACCCTCAGAAATATTTAAACGTGTAAATTGGAAGAGAATAATTGATCCAGAAGAGAGGAGGAAATTGGAGAGGAATCTGGAACGAAGAGATGTCAAAGTAGACTTGAAAAAATTTTTGACTCTCTATGAACTTTTGAGTACTCAAAAACCTCACAAAACATCAGATATTGTGAACGAAATTGTTTCTGAAGCTCTCAAAATACCTAATGACACGCACATTTCTTCATTGGGATGTGCTGACGAGAAACCAACTGTCTTGAGATTAAATGGAGACAAAACTGAAGCTAATGTTCCTGAATTTCATGAGGTAGGATTTTGTTCCCAAACAGTATGAAAATAAGAGTAATATATGTATAGGATTGTTAATTAACTATAACTTTGTGTTTTTTAGTTTTGTAAATACAAGAATTTGATTCGTACTGACAATCTTAAACTTATTGCTGGAGACCGGTCATATTTTCTCATTGTAAGCCACTACTACAGATTCTGGACTTTTTCATAATACATTGAATACACACACAAACATTATTTTTGTTGATACAAATTTATTTCTCTGTATTCATCAGGGTCCGATGGCGGAACTTGCACAAGCGTTGGTTCGATTCGCAATTGATGGGGTCTTTGCGAATGGGTTTGAGATCATTTCTGTTCCCGACAGTAAGTATACGTTTAATTATTTTTAGCAATTTCGAGTAAGTATGGAGTGCTTTTATGAACTTACCATTTTAATCAATTCTTTATGTTTTGAATTTTGTAGTAATCTATCCTCGTGTGATCGAGTCTTGTGGATTTAACACAAAGGGCAAGCGGACTCAGGTAAACGTCATAGTTATTTTCCATGCCATTTTTAAAAAGTATACATGATTCTAAATGATCACAGCTGACTTTTTATTTCTTTTTATAATACAATCCATAGGTATTCTTTCTTGATGCTTCGACAGGGAAAGGTCAAGAAACTGTAGAAGCGTGCCTTGCCGGAACTGCCGAAATGACTTTAGCAGGAATTTTTCAAAATAGAACTTTCAACTTGGACGAATTACCCATAAAAATTGCTGCAACTAGTCGATGTTATAGAGCTGAAACCTCTCCACTTGCAGCAGAGTCTGGACTTTATCGTGTTCATTATTTTACAAAAGTGGAAATGTTTGGGATAACTGCAAATGAAGTGGGGAGTGAAAGTAATGAGCTTCATGAAGAGTTTCGTCAGATACAAGAAACTTTATTCAAACAATGTGAAATACCTTTTCAAACACTTGAAATGCCTCCCATAGAACTTGGACTCAGTGCGTTCAGAAAGTTTGACATTGAAGCATGGTTACCCGGTAAGAAAAGTTATGGTGAGATTTCAAGTTGTAGCAACTGTACTGATTATCAGAGTCGAAGACTTAATATTCGCTATAAGGCGAAGGATGGCAAGACAAAATTTGTTCATACTATTAATGGCACTGCTTGTGCTGTCCCACGAATGTTGATTAGTCTAGTAGAAAATTTTCAAACACCTGAAGGGTCAGTCGAATTACCTGCAGCCATTCAAAAATTTATGAGACGATCATGGAAAGATAGTGCAGCTTCCAATCCTAATATTCAATCCAATTTCCTTAGAACAAGCGCTCAAATGGATAGAGTGACAACTGAGTATGCTTAAAAAATAATGAATGAATAAATTGTGCTTTTCATTAATGTCTTCTCAACCATATTAATATGGCTTCATACTATGAAACTTATGATAGACCAATTATTGTTCATCAAAATAATTGTATTTATTCAAACAAGTGGTAGTGGACCACTGGTAACAGATAACAAGATTTTTACACAAATATTTTCTGTAGTATCTTCATCTATACATAATATACGTAACGTGTAGGACGGAATTAATTATATTTGAATTTTTTTTATCGTCCACAATCATTGTCGATAAGTAAAAACTGCCTTCGATTGCAGTCAAGTGCTTACAGCTACTGTAAAATACATAATTCTACGTACTAGTAATAATAACCTAGTTTGAAAGAAAGATACAAGTTGCTACAAAAATCTTGGTCCAAAAAAACTGCAAAACTTTTCGTAAAGATTCTCTTGTTGAGTTCACAAACAACGTTTAACCAGTCAATGAAAGCAAGGAGTACATTATATGTAATAGTGTAAAAGTGGATAGTTTACAGTATTAACGTGTGAAAGATTTTTAGAAAAAATATAGTAAATAATATGCATTATTATGATTCATTTTATGCGTGTTAACTCGAACATTTTATCTACTTAAAAGTATTTTTTATATCTAAATTATGAAAACTAATACAAATGACATTTAGATGTGCTTTAAAAAAAGGTATTTAGACACACACAATCAAATAGCGCAATCTATCAAAAGGCCACAAAGTAATAATATAAACATTTAGAAATTCCATGTGTGTGCATGTGTGTAGGTAGAATAACAAGCTTGTGTAAGTAATGGTTTTGTCCATTGTCAATACAGCGTGAAGTACCGTTACAGTCCAATTTTGCAAATTTTACATTTAATTTTTGACACTTTTGTTTCCTACAAAAAAAATCTTCTCTTGGAATACAAGTACACCCGTAATACATAATATAGTTATAAAAACATTTTCGAACAATTTGGAATTCAAAGAGAACAAAACAAACAACAAATTCAAAATTGTCTATTTTTTTAATAATGAATTATTAACAATTTCTTTGACTGGACATACATAGACTCTTTTCCTTCAAATAATAATAATACTACATAACAGGGGGAATGTACAACATGACTTTTTTTCTCTACACAAAAAAAACAAAACAAAAAAAAACTTTTTTTCCGATGAATGGATTAACACTCCACACACAATTTATTATGTCTTATATTGCATAATTGTAAAAAAAGATTATTATAGCCTACTTTAGTTATACACAAGTAGGTTTTAAATCATTTGGACGGTGGCCCAAGCATTAAAAGTAACTTCTTTATTAGTTTTCTTCCTGGGTCGATTTTGTCCCTGATGTCCTTGAGGAGTCCACATCCAATTCAATTTTGGCATCAAATTATCCCTTAGATTTCTCTTAAAGCGTTGAGACAGTGTAGCCCACATTCCATGATGATAACCGGAAGCATCACGGAGTAAAATTTTAGACGTTCCTTTACTCCCTTTGAGGTTGGCGAGACTACTGGAGGATGCGGAGGCACTCCGAGATTTATGTTTGAGTGTTCCATGATGAACAAATTTTCTCCCAGTCGTTCCAGCATGAGGGATTTTGGGCATCTCAGCCAATTCTAACCAAGTTGGAAATGGGATACATTGTTGATGACGAGGATTGTTCCAACCCAACTGACTCGTGTCCTGTCCATTGTACAAACCATTCCCAGCTCCTCCTCCACCATGTTGGGATGAAATAAAATTAAATGACCTCTGGTAAGGGGCAAAGGTTGAGGAGGATCTACCCATGACATGGTATAAGTATGATTCCTTGGGGTATCTACTCCTGGGTGTTGTGACACTCTCTGTTTTGAGAGGGACCAACAGAATAGGTTTTTTATTGCTGGACACAGTCTTCCTTGATGTAGTCTTGGCTTTGACAGTACTACTCCCAGTATTTGTCCGGATTGGTGAGATACTACTCAAAATCTTGCTATTAGTACTAAATTTGCTCCGTACACTATTGTTGTGGTTGTTACTCTGATTAAAGAAACTGGACGTGAAGGATTTGGGTGCAGTATTAAATTTTAAAGACTCCATCATGGGTGGTGAAGACACTTCGTCATCATCATCCGCCGAGTCCTCATCCTCTGTCTCTGTTTCTGTCTCATCTTCATCCTCTTCGTTATCATCCTCCTCCTCACCATGATGACCCAAGCGATAATGACTACTCAGGAAAGGATTACTTGCACTGAGGGAACTGGAGAAAATACTCTGCATTGGAATGATGGAACTTGTTCCAGGGGAAGAGTTGAGATGACTACGAACTCCGAATGTATTCAGTTTGACGGGTTCTTTCATGTCCAGATTGATGGCTGCGGAAGAGGAGGATAGACTCTTTGTGTCAAAATTTAAGGATTTTGTGGAGGAGAAGATGGGTGACTTGAGGGTCTCATGTAAAATTTCCGTGGGATAGACAACAGGGAGGGAGGTGAAGGGGAGGGAGTCAATGTCAGAGGCTGGGGTACCAGGTCTTGGGAGTCCATTTGTGGTTCTTGTGATGTAGGTGTCATCAAAACTGGAATTTGAATTGACATTTGAACTGCCTCCACTCCCAGCACCACTACTACTGCTACTACTTGATGTATTACTGCCATACTTGACCGGCTTGAGTTTGACTCGAAGTTCTCTGTAGATTTGGAAAAGATTGGAAGCGTCCGTCCGTGTTCGAAATGCAATGACGAGAGCAATCATTTTGGACAAATGTCGTACAACCCAGACGAGGGTGGATGAGTGGAGGGTGTCACAATGGCAAAAGACAACATCCTCAATAGGATATGACTGGAAGGAAGACACATTCGGTAAGGGTTCCCATGGTTTGTCCCCAGAAGTACAACAGAATTCATCAGAGTCAGAGCCATTCCCGGATGAGGAATTACTGTCATCTGTACAGGAGGCAGCGTGGAGATTGGAATTACTTGAAATACTTGTATTGTCCAAGGAACCTCCAGAAGAGCCACCAGACGATAGGGAATTGTGTAAATTATGACTGAGACTTGACTCAACATCTCCTCGTCCAATGACATTACTACTTCTACTCCCACTTGCCACTTGACCATCAGTCTCTTTCTCCTTGGAAATGTCCAGAAAATCCATGAGGCCAGACAAGTCCAACTCGACAGCATTACTACTACTGCTACTACTACTACTAATACCCTCCGTCACTTTCCCTGAACGAATGGAGTCACAGTCTGACTCGAATCCTTCATCCTTTGATTTCGTCAAATTGGATGATGTCAACTTGAGTCCTCTTTCTGTACATTCCACGGCGTACCTTTTGTACAAAACAAAAATTCATGTTAATTGTATGTATGAGTACATCCTACAATTGGATGTACATATGTCAGAACAAGATAGACAGGATTTTAATTTAAAATTTTTCCCTTACCTATTGTTGTCGTTGAATTTGATTAACTTTTTGGCATGGTCGGAGGAGGAGGACTGGTACCGTTGAACGAGACTCTCCACGAGACTCGTGAGGATTTCGGACCGAATAGCCCCATCCAGTTGGACTTTACCCAGTAAATTACCCGTGAACTGCACCATTTTGACGGTTTCTACTTCCTTATCCTTCTCTATTTTAATGATGATGACACTGTGACATGAGAAAAAAATTTGTTCTTTCAACGGTCTATTATTTTCGTCACAAGATGAGTCATCAAGTTGGGATTTTGTTGTGCCCCGACTTCACACACAGTACAGTCGTCTGTAAAAAAAATCATAAAAAATCAACAATCAATATTTTTAGCACAACATGTCAATTTATTCGATACACGCTAAAAAAGTAGTTGCCTATGACCTAACAACAATATTTAAATGATCTGTGTTGTTGTTAAGGAATATCCTACACTCCTCATTTTATTGATTTTAAATATTTTTAGAATACCATTTATTAACTGGTCACATAAACTATTATTTTTGGAGGTGACTTTGAACGTTCATCAAAAATTATAAATCCCAAACATTTGTTAAACTACAATATATGCAACAAGTCCTTCCAACTATCCGCCAACATGATCCTTTCATCATCCCCTTCCCACTGATCCATTACTTTGATTATGATTGAGTCATGAGCAACTGTGTAATCATATTGTAAACTATGACTATCATGTACATTCTCATGCTCATGTATGGAATTTTGGAAGGTGAGGAGTTTTGCTCTGTGACTCGTCATACACGATGAGGAGGACATTTCAACGACGACAACTTTGAAGAAGAAAATGCAATGCTGTGTATGTGGTATACATATTCTTTTTTTCATTCGAATTTATTCCCAACTGAACCAAAGCAATGTGCTATTGTGTACTACATACAATTTTTACAGCTGTTATTTTGTACCATAATAATACTAATACACTGAGCCTAGGATCAGCCGACATTGGCATTGACCATAATGATAGTCAAGCTACATGGTGCAAGGGGGGAAAACTGACAAAAAAAATTATAAAGACACGACAAAGTCCACGACGACAACTTGCTACAAGACTCAGATGAAAGAGATGATGATGATTGTGCTGAGATAACAGGATTTTGAATAAATCTCAACTCTCTCTCTTCCATTCTGTTCACAACAAGTCACAGTTGTAACATTACACATTTATTCTTCATTTAAAATAACTTCTCACCGATTTTTCCTCTCTCTCTCTCTCTGTCTCTATCTCTGTTCCCAGCTACTGACCAACTCAAGATGATTCCTTTGATGACATTACCGATATTGTGAACTCTTCTCTCTGCTATAGACCGTAAAAGGCAGTTGTGTGAGGAAAAATCAGAGAGATTATGAAACGGCATGCAATCAAGTCAGGAAACAAGACTATTATTATTATAACCGAACAAGAAGAAGAAGAAGAATAGCGTAACAAGATTTCAACGAAGTACACCTGTAAAATGGTAAACTGTGTGTCTGTGTCTGTGTGTGTGTCGGTAGTTTGTATTTACACATTACATACCTTACACTATGTATGTAACACATAAATAACATGGAGAGATAGAGAGAGGGAAAATGTTTATCTGTTTTTTTTCTTTCATTTTTCCAAATGTCCATTGATACCTACTGTATTGAACTTATTTTTAGTAAAAGCAATCAGTATTCTCATATCCTATTATTATTGTGAGCTTCCACACCAATGGAGTTCAACGAAACAAGGAAGAAAAGACTCTTCTGACCAATTTAAGGCCCATCCTCACAGTACATAATACACGCACAAACACAAATTGAATGTCAAACACTAAAGAAGTTGAGGAAGATGATGTGAAGAAGCTCAATTTCCTCATCGTCCAACAATATGTAGCTCATACATAGTGGGTGTGTGAGTGTATTAGTGTTGCATGGTGTCTTGTAACAGTAATAATAGCAACAGCTTTATTAAAGAAAATATGGGAATAACAATGCAACATTACACATTGCATGTACCATGTCGGATCCATACCAAAAAACATGAGTACGAGAAGAGAGGATCATTTCTCTCAAGTGTATTAGTTTTTCAAAATTGCATTAACCCTGTGTGTGTGTGTGTGTAGCTGTGAATATGCAATGTAGCAGAGGCAAAAACTAACTGGTCATGATATCAAGATGCGCTTCACATTTTTGGAATCTGTCGTCGTCCAATTCTCTGTGTGTGAGTGAATGCGTGTGTGTATGGTGTGGCTTCCGCTACTGTCTACAAATATAAATTATGTCGTTACTACAACACATCTTCACTTCGTCTCACTCATCTCTGTATTTCTGTGCAAGGAAAAATTCTCTGCTCCCTCAGATGTACTCTCCTTTTGTATGTAGATAGATACCCACACCTCAATACACTTTATTTGTGACCACATTCATTCCTCATCTTTCACATTCTCATCATCATTCACTCTTTCCACCGTTCTCACACACACACAGTCGCCGCAAAGGGTTGAAAAAAATACATTTTATGATGATAATGACTCGAATTTTCAAGTGTGTACATACATATGTATGTGTACCATGATTATTGTATCATGAAATGATCGTAGGACAATCTTCTTCCACTTTTGCACACACACACCACCCCCTCCTTCCCTCCGTTCCCGTGTAATATCAGCATGATGATGAGGGTACAGTACAATAACAACAACATCAAAAAGTTAAATATATGTATGAGTGTGTGTGTGTGTGCAAAATCTTACTGGTATCTTCATCAACCATCCTCTTTATAGTATAAATACCTTGTCTTTTTTTTCTCTCCCTCCCAGTTTAAAATCTCTTACACTACATTTGTTCTCACAGCATGATGTAAGCACTTTTCCAACTGAATTCCTCTTCCACAACGATGTCGACTTGAGTCTCTCTCCCTCTCTCTCTCTCTCCTTTTGACTAAAGTCGGTGAATTTTCGTCGACATTTTACAACAAAGATTATACGTGTAATTTTAGCTTAAAATTTTTTAGCTCAGGGGTGCATCATAAAAATTTCCCAGAAAATTTTTACGATAAGGCCCACTTCCCGCAATCCATCCCTCATCATCTCATTTTACAAACCAAGACCAAGACAAGAATGTCAAGTGGAAGGGAGACGAGGAGGACGACGACGAACGACAAGGCGATTCAACAAAAGCATTTTGCAAATTACACATTATGGTCCTGTACTACATTTTTCTAACTATTCATCTCTCTCTCTCTTGTTGTTGTAAAGATCCGTTTACACATTACATTTCTGGTTCTGCACTGTAGCCCTTCTCTCTTACTCTCTTGTACAATTTTTTTTTGGGGAAAAAGAGTACAAATCCCGCTGCTCAGATTTCCTAGTATGTAAATTCTCCTGCCTATCTTACACACTCTGGAGATCTCATCATCGTGGAAAGAGTAACTAAGATAGTCTCACATCATTTTTAAAGGTATCACACAAGAGGAGGACCAGAGTGTTCATAAGCAAAAAGCCACATCAAAACCAAGTTGAAACCTGACAACTACAGAAGAGAGAAAGAGAGAGAGAAGAGAGAAAAAAAGTCCAAATGTTCACTGTTAACTTAAAATGTGTGTACATTTTAATTTTTTTCTCTCACTCTGTCCTCTTCAAACATTTACATTTGGAATTGTTTAAAGTATCAAAGTAATCGTGTGACACGGGGCACACACTGTATTTAGCCAAGAGAGAGAAATCCAATATGTGTGTGCTGTGATGATGGTCGGGATGAAGGAAGATGGATAGACACACACATACGTGTTTGGCCTGACCATTTTACCTTGTTGTACCTTCAATCTCCTTTTATTGTAGTTGTAGGACTACTAAACATGATGATGGTTCTACGAGGAGCACATGTCATATAGGATTTCTGCTCTAATTTCGCCGACTATGTTGAATGATGTTAGCATTACACGCTCAACCGACTCTCTCTCTCTCTCGTCTTTTTCACGTAATATCCGTTACTTTGAACTTATAATTTTTCAACTAATTCAGCTTATTCCATGCATCCCATTACCTTGTGTATTGTACGGAGGCAGTTGAGATTGAATAACTACACACAACTAAATATGTATCTTGAGCTATGTATCTTTCTCCGCCGCGTGTGTGTGTTGTGTACTGTGTTGTACTGTGTAGCCACTCTTAATGTAAGGTAGTCGTTTCATTTGAGTACGGACAACATGTAACCTTTACATTGTATCATTTTCTCCAAAGTTACAAATTGTGAGTAAAGATCTCCTCATGATAATTGTGTGTGTATGTGTCTGTGTGTATAATATCAGCAATTGGAGGAGTAGAAAACAGGAGAGGGAGAAGAGAGAAAAAAAAGTATGGTATGGTTGTAAAACGTTATAGTCCGATGCAGAAAAAAACTCGCGTCATTCACATTGAATCATTTTTTTATAACGCTAATTAGCTACTTATAGTTTGTGCAATCAGAAAAAAAACTTACTACCGCTTTTACTGCTACTTTTGCTACCGTATATCTAAACAAATATGTGTAGCCTGTATTCTGTGTAGTAAACAGAAGGAAAAAAACGAAAAATGCTTTGTTGGTAATTATGAAGGAACGAAAAGAAGGGGGTGTATGTATAATGTATATATATAGGTAGTCAGAGTCCGTGCCAAACAATACTATAATTACTATTGCCGGTACAGGGCATAGGAGGGGAGTGGAGAAGATCCAACTAATTTGAAGAAAATTGTGTGTATATGTATGTCGTGTGCCGGCTCCTCACTTTACATTCTTATAATATGATTAGGACTTCAGAAACATTATATGTATACAGAGTCAGGGTATGTACGTACAAGAGTTTGATAAAAGGTAATCATCTCTAAACACACTACATATATATATGTGTGTGTACATGTAGAGTACAGGGAGGATCTCACATTTCTTCCCTTATTTTGTAATTTGACTTCTCTTCCGAAATGAGGAGGAGAAAAAAAATGTACCGAGAGAGGCAAAGGTTTGTACACACTTACACATTGTCTGCTTATCTTCTCATTTTTTAATACAATTTATAAATTCTTTTTTTTACTTTCAGCACCCTGAAGATCCTAATGGGCCCATGCTCCAATAATTAACTGTGAAATAATTTACCTGGTTGAAATTACATTTTTATGTAAACATATACATGACCGTGTACATACATAGTGGTAAGTGTGTATACAAAAAAATATTGTAGCAGAAATAATTTCCACATGATTCTACTAAATAATTTAATTCCTCCAATTTCTTCTTTCCTACATTTAACTTTATTTCTTTTTCTTGATGAAATCGGAAGTCAAAAGAAGAGTATACTACAAAGTTATTTAATGACATGACGATCATCATGAGAAGAGAGAGAAGTCTCCTATGAAGAGAATGGGAGCTACTACCAAAAATATGTTTCTCAACAGTCATACTGTATATATGTGTGTGTGTCATGGTATGGCAGACTCAGCTTTTGATGACGTCTTTTAGAATTTCCCGTTGCATAGCATCAATTTATTTTCATCATCATCTTGAGCAGCTACATTATACATAACATAACACACACACGTATACTCGTATGTAGTTGGTTGGGGGCTGCTGAATCATCTTACAAGGAGTAGGAACAACAACAATGTCGGCAATTATAAGAGATTATAAGAGTGCCAAGCAGAGGGTGAACTGTAAAATAGTTTTAATGGATACAATAATGTTATCATAATTATTATAATAGTTTTATCATATGATTCTACACAAAAATCTCTTCATCATCTTCCTCTCTTGTCTCTCTTCCTCGCACGTATACAAAATGAAGACGGAGTAGAATTGTGGATGAGAACCGTGGAAAAATAAAATTAAGAGAAAAATGTTTAAAATAAATTCTACAAAATTCTGTAGTAGAATAAAATATTCGGAAACAGTCTCCCACGCATACAGAGAATTGACTTAATCCCAATTCCTCCTCTTCTCATTTCCACGTTGCATGGATACTGTAAAGTGTCCAGCAAAAATTTTACCCTTCGGCTAATCTTGGGCGCTTCCACGAGAAAAAGATGCTAACCAACTCATCCCAAAAAAATGAACAAACACCGACAAGTGGATCCATATACACTCACAACAACAACAACGTGTGTGTGTGAAATTTGATGCTAATTTATGGATGTTGGACTGGACTGGACGATCCTTTTCCGTGCATAGTAATGATCCACACACACACAAATTAAATTGGAATATTATGGCGTGGCCAGCACATGTACACATTGAGAAGATGTAGTTGGGAGGAAAATGTTTTGAAGAAAGTATTTCTCTCATAGGATTTAACACAGATTTTTTTTGTATGTCTCCGTCCCTCATATTCTCTCTCTTGTACAAAATGATGAATCCTCTGGTGCACAAGCAAGTACAAAAGGTTTCAAACAATTTCTGTGTGTGTGTGTGTCTGTAAATTTTATGACAGATTAGTCCTAGTCACATTCCCGTGGAATATTAATGAGCCAAGTTTTCCGAAATATACATCCTCCATTCTCTGTATTCTTCTTCTTTCCATTCTAATACTTTTGGTTTTTGGTGTTGTCCATTCGTGTGTGTGTGAGTGTACACACCCACCTACAACCACCATGGCATGGTATGGCACGCTTCAGATTGTCCATGTACCAAATATTTTCACATTTTTATGTTCTGTCTTTCAATCACTACAGTTCTACAATGTACAATGTGTATAGGTAGGAAAATGGTCCACGTGAAAAACAGGACAAAAAATTAGAATCCTACCTCCCTCCTCCCCCTTCCATTATTCGAGTGTAGTCTTTTAGAAAATACAATAATATTTTATACATGTTGTTCTTTCCCCTAATCTGTCAAGTGCTATTTGTCAATAGTTTAATATTTTTGAATGTTGGTCAGGCATCGTGGACTGTTTTTGCTGATTTTCAAGATTTTTGTCACGCCACACTACCCAACCTAACACTCTCGTCCACTGACGAGTACAGTGAAATACTTTTAGCTCAAGCTTGCAGACCTTTTTAGCCATTTTAATTTCATAATTTATCAAACATGTGCAGCATGAGTTCTACCATCCAAATATACACATATAAGTCTTGGATGATGTATATATCTTTTTATACATATTTCTACCGGTGTGTTGCAATTTTATTACACGTAATCTCGTACTCTTCTCACACACAAAATAAATTGTAATAATTGGAGTACTGTACAGCACAGCGGCATTTGTACACATAAATAGGATTTGAAAGACAGACTAGCCATAAGTGAATTAACATTTAAGCAGACACAAACACACACACACAAGAATTACACAGAGTAGACTGGGAGGTATGAAATGTTGTACATAAGACGTTGAGGTCCCTCAGACGTCCCGCACTGTACTTGTACTTAGAGTACATGTCATGCAGTAATAATAACATTTTCTGTAAGGTTATTACCATAATCACAGTCTCACAATATTATTTTTTTTCATATATACATCCAATGTTGAACACAGACACCACATGAGTTTGACAGGTTCCACCAAATTATGAGTTTGCAAAACCTAACCCTACACAGTGTGTAACACACACACACAACAACAACACTTGACGAAAGGACGACAGTAGTCAGCATGAGAAAGACTGGACTGAAATTGAGCAGTCAAAAAATTTGCAATATGGCGATATCTAAGGAGATAACTCTTGAAAGAGTATTTTCTATCATCATAATTGAGGTCCTCTGAGATACTACTATTATTTATTAAGTACAATTCTTACGCATGGACTTCATGGGATTCTGATGGGATACAATGTCACTTTTTTTACAATGTCTACACACACATCTGATGTGTGTCTGAATATTGTATAGTGTAAACTAATGTTGCTTTTAAAAAAATAATTGACAAAGGCTAACTAATGCATGTATACAATAAATGACGGCAACAGTCACACAAAAAAAATTTACTCTGGTTGTTGACGTTGAGGTGCAACTTTTATGTTGACTACTAATTCACTAAATAAAAATCTGTTTACCTTGTGTGTGAGATTGTGTGTATGATTGTGTTTGTGTTTGTGTGTGTGTGTGTGTGTGTGTGTGTGAGAGAGATACATACGGCTAGTTCTAATGACTTGTGAAGGAATGACATCAGTTGCTGCTACTATCATGGTCAATTTTAAAATGAAAATGAAATAAAAATTCTCCAAATCACTTACACCTTAAAAAAATAATTGTATCATTTATGAGGAGTCTAAAGAAAGAGAGAGAATTGAAGTGTCTGGATGAGGAAATTTGTGATTTGTACAATTCCCCCCTTGAATGTTTCTCTCTATATAAAACTTTAGATTCTGTTATTGAGGCCTGAAGGTAAATGTGATAGTAAAATAGTATTTCTTTGTAATTGACTTTGCACCACACACATAAAATGCAACAAATAACATTACAGGAGTATACATAGCGTAAGACTGTACAATAATAAATTTATACATCATCAAGTCACTCGGTTCCTCGTCATCCTCCTCCTCCTCTCTCTCTCTCTCTCTTCATCCTACTCCTGTGTGCAGTTATCATTCTCTGTTTTATATTTCCAATCTCAATAATCTTTAATCAAAATCTCCAGTTAATTCTTCAGACTAGTGCAATTCACTCTTTGCAATTCGACAAGTTTGAACACACACACACACACACACTAGAGAAGGGGATTTGAGTATGGACGTGACGAGTGAGTGACGGGAGAAGTGGACCTCTAGTACATAAATAATAACAATATTAAAGTATATCATAATAATAATATCACCGTTTGTGCCGCTTTCAGCACTTGTTGTCTGTATACATGAGTCACTTTTTATTATTATAGCTTCGTTCTCTCTCTCTCTCTCTTTTGGTGTAATAATAATAATAACAAGGTGTGCCCCACACCAAAACAAATTGCAAGTCGACCAAACCAATTTTTTCAGTCAATTCAGTCCCTACGCTCCACACACAGACACATACGCACACACACACACGATTCCAAAAGAACTTAGTTAATCCACATGAGAATGGAACCAAAATATAATTTGGTCTAATGAGCTGTACCAAAATAATCGTTGTGTCTACAGACAGCAAAGTAGAAGAGCACAATTTTTGTCGGCTTCACTCTGTATACTTTTCATAATCATTGAAATTATTGTAGGACACGATCCGATACTCACACCACCACAAAATATTGACAAAATTGTTTCCAAATTGTATTGGTTTCTTACATTATGTACTTTATACTAGAAACATTTGATGACACAATAATATTTTCTAACTCTCCCAATTTACAATAATAGACAAAATATAATATAGATTGAAATATCCTTACCAAATTAACAAGGTATCCACAAATAAATGATGAGGGAGGGGACTCAATATTGTCTTCTCACGTAGAAACACACAAAATCCAAAAAAATTGTCACACAGAACTCACGTCAAAAGCTTTCTCGTTTCAAAGCCTTTCACACACGCGAACAAAAAAATGTAAAGGGAAAATTGTATCGTCGGGATAAATTTCCAATTTATTAATATTGTAAAAAATAATAATCCGTCACTCCACTGTCATGTTGTATTTTGCACAAGAATTCTCAAAACTAAAAGTAGTTATCCATAAAGTCCGTCAATTTTGACTCTGATTATTTGTTTTTCCATTTCACAATTCCATTCACTTGAACTCGGTCACAATTAATTTGATTGTTGTCTGAAAACACTGATGTCATCATTTTTTAATTCAATTCTTCAATTTTTTATGACACATCCGGAAACTTAAAGTTGAAGAGAGAGAGGCGGAGAGAACACTTTACAGGGGGACTGGCTCTGTCAAATTAAAAATACTTCCAGTTTAGTCCACTCACTCCGAAGTCCGGATATAATCCTTATTTTTGATCAAACAGTTTTAAATTTGGAATAAAATAAATAAAATCGGCACACACACTGGTCAAACTAAACTGTTGCCTTGTTTTTTGTTGTCGAGTTGGCGAAATCCCACATTCATCTTGTTCCACCAGTAAAGAGACACACACACACACTTTGTCCACTTTGGTGTAGAATGGAGGAAGCACTGAAAAAAGAGCCGAGCTAAAGAAAAAGAAGACGAAGAAGAGAGAGAAAAAAACAAGTATTGAAATGGCCTCTTGATCTTCAAAACTAATGGAGGAGGAGTATTAGGATTAAATTGTGTATGTAGCACACAGAGAGTCAATGTGAAAACTGACCGAAAGATAATTGTTCAAGGCACAATTGTAAAAGGTAGACTGTGTAGACTGTAGTGTCTTCTCCCTACTACCTATTCTCTCTTTCTCCCCATGAGAAGAAAATCAACTCATGTTTCGTCGAATATTGAACCGTATAATTCAAAGATCACGACCAACTAACTAACTGACTTGTATATATACGTGTATGTAATATCTATAGCTTGTACACACACACACACTGTCCTATTCCTTTTTGACGTTTTAGCACCAGCGGAACAAGTCAAATCAAGTCTTTTTCTCTCTCTCGAGAGAAGGGAGAATATCAAACATGAGGAATAATAATTACATTATTATTATTATTAAAAGTGCAGGGGGAAAGACAAGAGAGAGAGAGAGAGACTCCGCGGACAGGACAAAACGTTGAGAGAGACAAACTTGTTGTGTTCTAGTGACTCGTAACGGGTCAGGGAGAAAAACTTGTTATTTTTCTTATTGCTCCGTCCCTGCCTAGTGAGATGTGATGGCTTTTGCTGATCTCCTCTGCTCCTACTGCTCCTGTTCCCCACTAAAATATTATTAACAGAGAGGTGTACACTTTGTCAGAGCAGAGAGAGGTTGGGATTCTTGGTGTGGTGACCAAGTATTGAAGACGAGCAGAATGAGTCCCCCACACACAAGTAGTGGAGTAGTAGTAAAAGAGGTGTATATGATGAGGATAATAAGATGATGAGGAATGATGTCGTTGTCTTTTTTCCCCTCTCCTCCTCTACCCCCACTATCAAAACAGGAGAACCAAATAGTTATTCTCGTATATGTGCATACTTATACCCAACACACAAACACACACACAATCAAGGTTTGCACTTGGTCCTCAATGCACACCTCAACTCAAGTCGTGCAACTGACTGAGCCACCTCTTCGTCTTCGTCTTGATGTTGTTGCTCATGCTTATGTGTGTCTTTGACTGTGTATGTGTCTGTTTGGTGTGGACGTTGGATCCCTAAGCTTTTGTGGTTTGGTTGGTCCAGCTTGGAGCTCTTCGCCACAAGCCCTTCCGTCCTCCTCTTTTTCGTCTTTTTTCGCAGTGCACAGTATAGTGTAGTCACACTCACTCTCCTCTTTCTGCAATGCAGAATGATCAAACACACACATACAGCAAGGGATAGAGAGAGGGAGAAGTTTGATGTTGCACTAACTACAATTTCCAATTCCACTCTACCTGTTCTCCTCAGCCTCAATGCCTAGTAAACGAGATAGGAGGATGGACGCTGAGGGAGAAAAGGCAGTAAGTCAGTCGTTCTCTCTCTGTGACTGTGTGTGTGCCTCTCTCTCTCTTTCTGCAGCACTACACACACACAGCAACAACACAGTCAACTCAACAAAACAGTTATAAAAACATTCAAGAAACTTGTATACTGCACTCTTGGATGCATACATTATAGAGTGTGTGTGTGTGTACAAGATGTACGGAGTGAGAAGAACAAAAACATATGCAGGCCATTGGCATTCAATTCATTCTGAAGAGAGAGAGACCCTTTATTCATTACTATGACTTGATCGTACTCTACCATTATTCAAGTTTAATTCATTTCGTCTTTCTCCCTCACCCTCCATCTCTCTCTCTCTCTCTTTTACTACTTAAAATTCTGTATAGTTCTACTTACAAAGGATTGTGAGATTGTAATACATAGATACGTACCTCCATTCACCATTCTTCTTACTCAAGCAGAGCTGCTTCTTTTTTCAAAAGGATTACAGAGACAAAAATTTAACCATTTATAATAGAAAAATATTGGACAATTTAAATATTGAAGACAGTAGAAAGCTACCAAGACAATACAACTCACTCACACACACAGAGTCACAGTATTAAGAGTACTTATGAGTGTACGTGGAAAATTTTTGACACTACTCCAATCCTGAGGACCCTTTTCCTCTCTCTCTCCTCCCTTCACACGCATATAAATATATAAGACATTTTACAGGAAATTCATTTATTGAGGATATTACAATTTTTTGACAGTTGAATGAGCCCTGACACAGCATACATAGGATGTACAAAATAGAGAGTAACTGTGAGGATGAGGATTATGCTTAACCTGTAAGGAGACAGTTCCAATATATTGTCCAAGTGTGTGTGTGTGCCCTGAAGGCCTCCATGTCAAGAAAAGTTTCGCCTCTCCCCTTCCAGTGTGAACGCGTGTCGTTTGATCCTCCCTTTTAGAGTAGAGACGTGAAAAGAGAGAAAAGGGTTGAGAGGGAGAGTAGCCTGGATTGATTTTTATAAATAGCCAGTTTAGCTGGACTTTCACTTTGTCCAGTAATCCTTCACCCAGACTGTCCCACTAAAGCTGGGTTCACAACCGTTTTTCTCGAACCCGAGCGAACCTCTCCCGCTAATCCTTTTCCGAGGAAAACCACGCACAAAAATATATGTGTCGATTTCATAAAGCAAACCCATTCACAATAAAAAAATTGCAAATCGTCGTAGTGTCGTCGCAGTGGACACCTGCTTGTCCCTTCTTCCTGGTGATATGACTCATGCATAAATTAAGGGCTTCAGTCAAGGGGTATATGAATTCATATATGCAAGGAATAAAATA
>WJFB01000334.1:0-71503 GCA_009870185.1 Pygmarrhopalites habei | reverse complement strand
GATCATACCCTATGTATTTACATGTTAAAACATAGGGTATGCTCCTCACCGGCCCCACCCGGGTTCTAATTGAGCATTTACGGTAGGTATCGGTGAAGAAATGCTTGTTAAAATTTTAGCTTCATCTTCCCCTCGCAACTTTCATTTGATTTACTTATCAGAACTTTCGGAAGTTCCCCCTCTCTTTATTGTATGTGGCTCCTTCACGCTTCACAAACTTGAATCTCTCAAGAGAAGAAGAAGCAGAAGAAGAAGAGGAGGAGGCGATGGAAGAAAAATAGCCTTGAAGAAAATAAATATAAAAAAATATATGCACAGCATCAAGTGGGGCAATATTTAAATTAGATTCACCGGTAGCTTCTCTCTTACCCTCAAAAGGGAAAAAAAGAAAAACAAAGTGCATTGTCCTTATCTCTTCAATCTCTACTTTACATACCTCCACACACACACACACACCACATCGAACATCACACACACACACATGAATTAGTGAATGAAGAGAGTGCCTGGAGACAAAAGTTGGAAGGGAAAGAAAAAGAGAGGAGGAAGAGCGTGTGTGGTGTGTATGTGTGATTACATTTTGTGTTCATCTCCATTCATTCATTCCGCACGCACAAATTGACTAATAGTGAAAGATGGAGAGAAAGAAGACAGATTAGAGACAGACAGAGAGGGAAAGAGAGAGAGTGAGAGTGAAGACGTGGGTATGAGATAGAAAACCCCCGTGGGGGACGCCATACATTGAATTACAGACAAAAGCTTTTATAAATTTCCCTTCTCTCTCTTCTCCCAACTCTCTCAACCGTATGGAAAAAATTGTGCAACTTGGAAATCTACAGCGACAGTCAAGACTAACCATATCACTCTTTAGTAGAATAATACCGTAAAAATTAAGAAATGAAGAGAGTCTGAATCTGAGGAAAATCGTGCAACTTTTTCTTTAAATAATAAGAGTAATAATGTGGATGTGATATTCCAAAATAAGGATTTAATTTCATTCTATTCGCTAATTCCATTTCTACCATAAGTGGCTTTGGCGGCTGGACTAATATTCAAATATTTACGGTATAACATGTAATCCGTGTGCCGCACACAATATCCACACACAATCAGCAGCGGACCAAAACACACACACAAAAAGACAAAAAAGTAGAAAATTTCAAAATAAGAAAAAGCATCTTCATTTGCACTAGATAAATTAGCTACATATATTCTTGACTCAAGATGAGCCTCCCAGATGAGTGCATTCTGTCTCGTCCCAACATTTCCAAGGCTACGAGGATCCATACGTGTCCTTTATTACATTTTTTCGCTCTCTCTCCAGACTCAATTTTACACTTCTCTCTTTCACTTCACTCCATATTTCTTGTTTGAATTAAGTCAACAGAATGCATCTGCAGACGAAGGACAACCACAGACGGAGAGTAAAGGAAGAATAATCAGCATGACAATTAAAAGTTTGAGTGAGTCATCCACATCCCTGACAATCTTATCTTATCAACCTCCTCCTCCATCTTCCAATATAATCCCTCGAGTCTATTTATTATTATTTCGGAATGGAGAAGGAGGGAGATTACTTCATGGTAAAGAAAAACCCTTTGTAAAGATAGACCAGAGGGGAAATGAAGAGACGGTGGCTTTTCAAAAATTAGATAAGGATAAGAAGAACGGTTGCTCATACTGTATTCAACGTTACTCGTAGCAAGTATTTAGTTCATACTTCTCCTCCATGTCGAACGATTACATCCGAATTAGTAATACATAAGAATTAAAGGAAAAGGAGTTAAAAGTCGTAAAAAATACTTTTGAATCAATAAGTCCACTCAATCACCAGCTCCAGTTTTACTTCCTTTTTATCTGTAATTAAGTATGAGAGAAGGATGTAGAGAACACGCATGTTGATTGGAAATTAGGAATGGAATACTAAAGAACCATGGAATATTGGATTCCAAACTGCGTG
Organism: Pygmarrhopalites habei; assembly: GCA_009870185.1. NCBI lineage: Eukaryota > Metazoa > Arthropoda > Collembola > Symphypleona > Arrhopalitidae > Pygmarrhopalites > Pygmarrhopalites habei. Next base: position 69,543 of record WJFB01000334.1, on the reverse strand, counting down.
TGTGTGTGTGTGTCTGACTTGACTTTCAAGTGACTTTGGATATGGGATAAAAACGGTGATAGTGTGACTCTCCAGACGCAAAGTCTCGTCCTTATGCAAAGCTCATGAAGAAACCACACACACGCAGACACACGCAGAAAAAAAACTGTATGAAGTTAAAGTGAAAGAGGAGGATGTGACTTTAACAACCAAAACATTTAATGGTCTTGAAAACCGCCCATGAGAACTTTCCCGACTCACGAAGACGACTCTCGCCTGGACCAACTTTTTTTTTAAAAAAAGTCCTTACTTTATGGCCCTACGTAAAATTGGACTACTTTTCATCTCCACGGAATCCAGGGAAGAAAGAGAGAGAGAAGGAAAATATACGGGAAAAAAGTTGAGTACTCATCTCCATGCTAATCTCGGAAACGTAGCCAAGACCCGGGTTAAGGGGAAACTAGTCGTATATAATGTACGTTTTTTCTGTCGTGAAAATTACAATGGCCCTTATTATACAACAATTTTAGTGTAATACGAGCCAGCTGTGTGAGTATGCTTCTGAATCTACAATTTTTTGTCACTTCCCACTGTAAATATTGGCACGGTCTCCTCCTGCTTTCTACTTCCCCTGTTGTGTGTGTTGTGTATAAGGAAATGGATTGTATGCTTTGTTTTTTCTTCAAATCCCTTTTTTTCCTGCACCACTTTTGGCGAGGGAGCGTGAGAAAATTTATTGAAGGTTAAGAAATCTGACTTGAGGTCTCCCATTCTTATTTTGATCCTCTTTTTTTCCTTCTTTGTTTTTTCAGATTTAAAAGCCACTTGACTTCACTTTCGTTCTTTGTTTCGTCAAAGCCCCCCACTTTGAATTCCTGACTGGAGATTTTGGAAGTTGGTCGATAGTGAATTTCCTTCGTGTCAACGGCTACACTTGTGACTTGGAAGGAGGATAAAAGAGAGTGAGTGTTTAGGTGTGACAGGAATTTTGCAATAGTTTTCAACTTTCACTTTCTACCTCCCCCTCCAAATAAAGACTGCGTGTGTGTATTTAATTCTGTAATAATGGTTGACACAAATTATTATAACGATTCTCCCCCATTCCCTTTTTTAGCCTAGTCTGTGCGTAGTCTACAGTATTAATTTAGTATAAGTATACATTGGAAGGGAAGGGCAGAGAACGAATTCAGAACTCAGGAATGAGTTCCAGTTCCACATAAAAGCTCCCATAAATCTGTCACTGGAAGGAATCCAAAATTGTGTGAGGAGGAGGAGGACAGTGGGTCTGTAGTCTGTACAAATGAAGAAATTTATAGTATAGTGGAGAAAGTCCTGGATAATTTTATCAAAAAAAATTGACAAGGAATGAAGAGAAAGCATGGGAGGAAATTCGTACTTTCACCATTTGACCTCCACTCAACCTTTCTTAGTTTAAGTCTTGCCATTCTGTATTCTATAAAGGATTTCTCTTTCACATCATCATCAGGACTATCCTCATCATCATCATTGCCTTTCAGACCTTTCTCGACAAACACGGGAGGAGAAAGAAGAGGAGGAGTAGTGTAAAAGTAAGCTGTATACAGACAATTCAGAGGTACAGAATAGTATGGTTGAGAGAAATGATCATCTTCATCCTCCCTTACTCTTACTCTTGTGTATATCTCGAAAAATAATGCCATGGACTGAAACTACGAATTACATACTGTGTGTGTGTAGAACTCTCCTCTTCCTCCCACACACACAATGGCTTTGGAACGAGCTGTGAGTTGCAAAGTTGGTGGATAAAGCAAACTTACGTGCTCAACACTCTTAACTTTAGCTTCCTCAACTCTCACCCAGACGAGACGAAAACTCTTTCGTCTTTCCCTCCCGCCTCCTCAGCTCAACAAAGAGCTCTCATCCTCGTAATACCTCCAGTAAAAATACATGAGGACTATACCCAACTTGTATAATACATGTATTGTACATTCCCAATAGTTTGTGTACACTCTGTAGTTACTTTTGTACTGGAGAGAGAGAGAGAGAGAAAGAGAGAGAAGCTGTGCGAATGAGAAACCGCCTCCTCCGTATCGTTCTTTAATCTTGCTAAGGATACTCTGGCAAAAGCTTCAACAATAAATAGAGAAAGCATCACACCCTGTACAACTCTTTCTATTCTACATCTATAAAGATGTATACATGTGTAGAAAAAGCGTAGAGAGAATATGTTTTATAGGAGAGTGGAAGGATGAAAGTCTTTTCGAAAAGACAAAAGTAAAGTGGGATAAGAAGACGGAGAAAGTCTGTGGATAGAGAATAGAGTGAAAGAGAGACAGGAGGATAGATTATGTTTATATGCATGTCTTATCAAAAGTCAGAAGGATTTTTTTACAAAAAGTTGGACAACAGAACAAGCCTTCCCTTTCCCAAGGAAAAATATGTCGAAAGAGACGATGGGAAGGGTTAGGAAAAACTTAAACTACTATCACATTGTCTTGACTCTCTCTCTCCACACACACAGGCACACACACGCACAATGTCAGGGACAAGCGAAGCAAGTCAACAAGGATCCATTGCATCGTATCACACACACGTGGTAAACTTTACACACCGACGGTGTACATAAGGGTCACTCTCTAACAGTGTGATGGAAGATGTGTGTGTGTGTGTGGTTGACAAAAAATGATCTTCCTCAACCATCCTTCCTTCGACAAACTCATGATGACTCCTTTCTCCACCCCCTATTTACAATCAGGGATTATATTTCACAGCGAGACTCGTGTGCACCAAAGTACACCAAAGTGTGTGTGTGTGTGTTCCATGATAATACGTGTCACTGCCATGGACTCATCCCCGCTGCACCTTTTAATACGATGCATTATGAAAAATATTATTTAAATCATGAGGTATTAACTTTTCCCATACATAAAGCGGATGAAGAGATAAGAGAGAGAGAGGAATGTCATCAACTGTCATCTGGCCGGATGAAGATGAGAAATTCATTCTTATGTACGTAGACAAGGAGAGAGAGAGGGTGTGTGTGTGGACAATATGAATAATACGATTTTGAATAATTCCCACATTTTGGAAGGGTGAATGGATGGGAGGGTGGGTTTTCCTGATCGCTGATGATGATTCTTCTTTGACGAGGAGTAAAAATGAAAGGAGGGGGAGAAAATGAGGCAACTTTTGTGATGAGCAGATCAGAGATCATCATTTTAAGGAAAGGCCAAATCCATGCTACACAGAAAAAAGAGCAAGTGAAAGTGAAAAGAGGAGGGAGGATGGAAGAATGGGAAAAGAGCGGGAATAATCTCATCACAATCCCAAAACTTGTCAAGGGGACTCAACACACACACACAGTGTGTGCGTGTGTGTGAAGGAGCCATTGAGGAAGCGTAAGGAAAAAATATATTTAGGGGGAGAAAAAAATTCAACCTCTCTCTCTTTTTTTTCTCTCCCTCCTTTTTACCCTATCAGCACAATTTTTCCACATTTTGATCACGAAAAACGTTGAACAGCCATGGCGGTTTTGGTGAGACAAAATTGGCTCTGCCAGTGACAGACTTGGAGACTTAGAGCAATGTCAAGTTAATAATATTGTGTCATCCCGTTTCCTCCCGATCCAGACACACACTTTCACTTGCCTAGACTAATCACATGCTTTCCCTGCCTCTTTTTTCTATTAATATTAGGTCTACTCGTCTCTTCTCTGGTAAGAAATTAAATTGAGCCACACTAGATAAATTATTATTATTACATTTTACATGAGCGGAAGCATTGACGCATGTAATACTCACTCTCACAAATGGCACAAGGAAGGAGAAAGAGAGAGAGAGACTCTCTTATAAAATCCTCAAAGTTCTTCTAAAATGTCAATGTCAGCCCATTGCATTGTGGTAAAAAGTTGTGAGGAAAATTCTGGTGCAAAAAATATTTACAAAGTTCTACTGTACGTATTCTTGAGTTCTTTTAGTTCAAAATTTGGGGAATATGAAGGGTGTGCAAATTATGAGGGGAAGGAAGAGAAATTTTTAAAATTTTAATACACAAACTCCTACTTTCTCTTTCTACATTGTATATTGCTTCTTTTCTTTCTCCCATGTTTTTTGTCTCTACATATTTTAGTTTCAATCCACTGCCTTCACTTCACTTTCTCCCCTTTCTCTTCCTCCTTCCTCCGTACTAATGACTTGAATTTTCACTCTGAATCATGCAGATGTTAGCCAATTTAAATTTTCCAGAGTCACTTCCTTCCTTTTACACTTTTCCCCGTGATGGGCCATCGTCATCATGGGATTCCCTCCTTTTTCCCTGAATGTGCGTAAAAATGTGTAGACTGACTCTGGTCCCGTTTTCACTTTTTTCCCTACAATATTTTCTCCCCTCTTTAAACTCACTCTTTCTCTTTCCCTCTTCCTCTGGGTAATATAAATGACGCAATGAAAAGATGAGAAAGATTATTCCTAGTCGTCTCCATATTTTTTGATGTTCCCTTTCCCCTCCTTCTTCTCCTCGTAATCTTGAAGGAAGGGCTACCCTACAACTTACGTTATAGTTAGTCAGCCTTAATACACAGTTGAACATGCCCCTTCCCCATTCACATTCTGCATTCTAGATCGTGAATATGAAACCTACTCTTTTTCCAAAGAAAAAGTGAAAGTGAAAGCGTGGATGCATTTTTAACTATCAAGTTCATAACCGTGTAATGTTGGGGAGGAGAACCATGTTGGTGATCATGAAACCTCATTTTGTCTACTCAAGAATTTAAATGGGTACCCGACGAGTACACTTTTCCTCCTCCTCCTCCTCTTCTGCACTACAAATATTTTGTCTCTGCCTCTTTGCTGCAAACTTAATTTAATACAGGAGTTGAGTAAATATGCAGAGTCAACATGAAAATCATTTTACAAGATATGCACATGCCTGCAATGTGCATGTCTAGATGTGTTTGTGCAGGGATGTGATGGAGTAATACGTGTCTCAATCTTTGCCCTTTTAAAAACAAACAAAACGAAAGACTTTCTCTTCATGATTTCAATCTGAGCTGTAAAAAAGAGAAAAGTCTTTTGTGGATATTTTGACCTTACTCCAAGACAAAAGAATGACCTCATCAGTCCTGCTGGTTAAACTTGAAAAATTGTGAGCTTGAAGCTGACTCCCTCAAATGATGAAGAGGAGGAGAATCTTAGCTGATAAATTCACAAGTCAAAAAAGAGAAAGAGATAAAAGATGGAAGGATCTCTCGGCTTCCATGGTAAGAGATGCACTGAGGAGAGATCATTAGGAACACCCAGTGTCAAAATGGGTGTTCTTCTTCTACTGCTGCGGCTTTCTTCTCTTGACATTTCGGGTTTGTTGGGTGATGGTTGGTGTGTGCGGGTGTGTGTGTGGGTGGGTGGTGGATTAGGATTTTGAGAGTCTATTCAATTTAGTATGAAATTCGGGTTGGTTGCCAACAATTAATACGGCATGAAATGACTTGGCAAGTTTAAGGCTTATCTCTTTCTCGCTTTTCTCCAGTCAACAAACCGTAACGAAGCGAGAGATTTTGCTCCTTTGGTTTGGAAATCTTTTGGTGCGTGTGTGTCGTGTCTATTCATTTGGATGTGTATGGGGGATGTACATGCGTGTGTGTGTGGGGATATTAGAAGTAAAAGTAGAATTTAATTCTTATCAGGAGGCCACAGGAGTTTAGCTCACGTTCCATTAGAATCGTTTTCATGAATAATTTGAAATTGTGAAACGAAATTGCATGTTGTACATAATACTCTTTACTTGTATGCACATCTCAATCTTCCATTATTTACCAAAGTTGTTATATCATCCTTTTCGAAACAAGTTAAAAAAACTTGTCTTCTCTTGAAGAGGTTTTCTAACATAACATTCTACATTTGAGGAGTACAGCATGCGTTCGATACGGCTGATTAGCCGTATAATATACTCCTGTACACACCACACACACGCATGTGTAGTCATTGTGAGAATGTGAAAGTGTGTATTTTGTGATTGATAAATGAAAGAGGTGGATGCACATTAGGTATGCATGGGTAGGGCATATGCCCAAATCCTGTGTGGAGGGAACCTTAAGGAGAGAGAGAGCCTTCGACTCTTGTTATCAGTCCGTTACGGGGTTTTTTCTTGAGAGAGTCTCCACAATGTACATGGAGAATTTGGAAAGGAGGAGGAGAAGGAGGAGGAGGGAGACATGAAGATTACTTTACATCAGAGAGCCGTCAATCGAAGTGCTCATCAATCAGATGGGATTTGTGGGTTTGTGTGGAGGAAAAAACAGCCCACCAAACTCTACTACATACAGTAGAGTACCGTCTGTACCAGGGTTAGTAGTGTGTGTACCTTTTATCATTGCTCCTTACAATTTCTTTTCAATTCAAGTCAGAGCCAAATGGTTCCTATCTCTCTCTGTGTGTGCGTGTGTACTGTGTGTGTGGATAGTGACTGTGTGGCAGTGTACTGTGAAGAGTGTTAGGAGGGAGTTTGGCTCCTGGTGAAAGTGAAATAAACTTTCATGGTTTCCTTCTTCCATCCCTATCGCTTTTTCACACAATGTTGACGAAGCGAAACTACACACACATGCACAATTCTCACATTTTTTACCCCTGCTCCTCCATGCTAGTATTATGTACACACACTGTACATGTTTTATGGTTGTTAGGGATACACATGGAAAATATAGAAAGGATTTTCTATCATCATTATCTCATCATAGTTTTTTACAGCAAAATTAGCTGGTAACTTCTGAGTAACTCCTGAGCACTGTTGACTGCTACCAAAAGAGAGGAACTGAAAATTTTTACGAGGGATACAAGAATTAAGGTATTATGAAGACTGATAGTGGATAACAGGAAATTAAATACTCTCATAATCTTGGCTCTCATTTTTATCTAGTTCTTCAATAATAAAACATTCTATGTAGTTGAGAATAAATACAAATAGCCGAATATTTTCTCTCCACTGTTTGAATTTTTCGTTGTTAAAATGCTGAGAATTTTTCTCGGCAGTTTCTGTTCATCCGTGACTAAAAATATTGTAGGATTTTTGGGCTGGAAGATCAAAGATCTGTCCTCCATTTAATAATATTGTTTTGCTCCATCGGAGTGGGAATTGATTTGATTTGTATGGCGAGACATTCTTTCGTTTTCTGGAGGGAGTCTACAAAAATCTGAGGGTAAAAACTAGGGATTAAAAAGAATTCTTTAACCATACAGAGTAATACAACTAACACAAGACTTTGTTTGAAGCTTTGAAAAAATTTGAGCATCGTATGTACGTATGTGTACGTATGTTTTCTGCTCCATTTGTTACCCTCTCTCTGCGTGTGTGTGTGCGTGTGATGGAAGAAAAGGCTAGTATAAAGAAATCCAAAGAGAATATCTTCTTGAAATTTCTAAGACATCTTAGAAATGAATGTCTTGGGAATTGGGTCACTTGTCCCTCTCAGTCTTCATCATCCTCAAAAGGATAGCGAGAGAGAGAAGAAGATGAAAATGGATGCAATGGATTTTTTCATCTCTGAATCCCAGAACCAGCACTACCACACACACACACTCTTGTTTGTTCTGCGTGAGGGAAGCCCAAGTCTGAGCTGAGAACATGGAAGAAGAGCACAAACTTTCCTTCCATCTCCAAGAAGAACCCAAGTTTGCGTGTGCCTGTGGATGGGCGTATCAAGAAGAGGAAATGACACATTTTTACGTTGCAATCCTGTAATCGTACTTTCATTGAACAAGATTCTACCGCCTCCAGCCTCCCTTTCCCTCTGTGTGGCATACATAAAAGTCTTTTTCTTCTTCTTTTCTACCTTTTCCATTTTTTGATCTCCACTCACCAAACACACATCCACATCCACACACACACAGGATGTGTGTAGGGACTTGAGTCTAGTAAGCACGCAACATGTTCCCTGGGAGTGCCCCTATGCACGTGTGTGTGTGTATTTGTGTTGATGCGTGGATTTTGGATGATGAAGAACTACTATTCTTCCCCTTCCCTGTGTGTGTGTAGAATACCAAAAAGTGTACATTTCCTGAAACATATCCCCTACTACACACTTACATACTTACACAAGGACATGACAGGCTGTCAGGTACAAACAAGGAAAGGGAATGCACTCAGAAACCAAAGATTTGAAACACTTTCATCTTCATTCATCCTAGATGAATGACTCTCTCGTTTCTCGTACAATTAATTATATTGACTCTATACCGAGTTCTCCATGTCACACAGTAGTCAGTCAGTCCGGATTTCCGTCAGGTAATCTCATTTCCCACATTTCCATACCTCCCTTTCACTCTCCTTCACTTCAATTTTAATTTATTTAAACGAGGCTTTCTCCTGGCTTTCCTCAAAATCCCCATATATATATTTTACTTACAAACACATTTGAGTCAAAGAACAAGCATAATAGTGAAGTTGTGCAGTCAAATTTAATTTTGAAATTCCATTGAGAATGTTTTGTAAAACTAAAAGAAAAAACAAGTGAGAGTTGAGAGTGGGCCCTTGACTTTTCTCTCTCTTTCTGTCTCAAGTCAATAAATTCAAATGCAACTCGTTCTCAGTTCTATTTTATCAATGTTTGGCTCTGTTTGTCACCACCTCCAATTTTTTGCTTCCCCTTCAAACCCTTCTCCAGGATCGCAGGAAGGAAGGGAAGAAAATGTGTGAATGGATTTCTTTTGGGCTGTTCAATTTTTTCTGTCGAAGAATATAGTCTGGAGTGAGGACTGGGAGGAAAGAGGAGTGTGAGAAGAGGGAATAAACGCCGTCAAATTAATGCCATTCACTTGAACATTACTCATGGCCACGTCGTGATGATGATGAAAGACGTATGGATTCACGCCTTGACTGCCTAATCAAAAGATTCATGAGCGTCCGTCTTTCATGTCAAAAATTAAGCATCATTTTCCTTGATGGCTCTCTCCCTCCCTCCCTCCCTCTTTCTCCCATTCCACAATGTGATACATATTACTACATGTACAATGTACACGTAGTAGAGAGTGTAATCATGGCAAGAACTTCTGTTTCATAACATGGTAAATGGAGTGCAGATTAAAAATAATTACGACTCTAAACTCTGGGACTGCAAAGGATAATGAGCAATGTTTTTAAATAGTAAGACACCACCCAACTTCACTACACAGGGTGAGTGAGTGAGTGAGTTTATCCCTACAATTTTATTTTTTGAATGTTTACGAGTCCATTTTTCTCAGTTTGAAAATTATAGCCTGAAAAATTAAAAAATAAGATCGTTTCAAAGAGGATAAGAAGGATGTAGTCACTCCACGTTCAGGAGTAATGAGAACGGAGTGTCATGAAAAGAATTATTAAATGAGTACTGGGACTGGCCTTGGACTAGAATTTAAATCAGCGATGCAATTTTCATTCGTCCGGTTCATCCCTTCATATGTTTTTCATTATATGAAAACTCACACTGCCATTTTCCTTCCTCCTCGTTTAATCCATTAATTAAATTACCATTTACATTTATGTCCTGCTGTACAAGGGATACTTGTGTCAAGGAAAGAATTTTGAGTATCATGTCAATCTTATTTCATGAGTTTAATTAAATTTATATTAAAATTCAAAATATATTTTTAAGTACAAATATTCCTGAAAAAGTACTTGTCTTCAACCCGATTCCTTTATGAATGAAGGGAGGTGAATGTTTTTGCAAAATTTAGTGCGTGTTCAGAAAGGATTACGGACACACACACACAAACAAACACATTTCCTCTTTTTTTTGTAAATGACAGGTCGGCATGCCAGGGTTTACAAACACGACAACTACTCATGTTTCCTTTCTCGGATGTCTTGGAGGCTTGTCTGCCATTCACCACACTTGTGTATACTTGACTACTGCTACTGTGTTGAAGAGAATGTCTGACAGACAACACTCATCTAGATTACCGAGGTACTTTTCACTACAAGAGACAGTCTTTGATAAGAAAATGATGTACAAAAAAGCAATTTTATTACAATATCATGTAGAATAGCCCATGCAATAATCCATTCGATGCTACTATTGAACAATGTGTGATTATCTCCCAATTTAGTATCCCAGAGAAAGAACGAGAGAGAGCGAATAGAAATGATCAAGACGCATGGAATCTTTAATGTGGGTAGAGCTAACTATTGAATTTCATTTATGAACACGACTAGATGATGAGGAAAACCACATCATCGTATCATAATACACTTGATGATTCAGTCTTACTACACACACCAAAAAAGGGTGTGTAGCCAATCAGGAATGATTATCTTTAAAAAGATAATGGATCTTTTGAGGAAAAAATAATTATATTACTTTGTCTACAAGTACCTGTAGAAACGATACATGCAATTTTTTTAAATCAGCAAATTGATCCGAAGAGAGTAATCAGACTAATGGCTTTGTTTTCATTGGAAATACAGCACAATTTTTGCAATAGCCACCTGAACCATTCCTTCTGATTTGGTGTAATTGAATTATTTTTGTACTTGCAAGATTCTCGATATTCTGTTTCGTCCCTGACTTTGTAATACAGAGTCTGTATCGACGGACTGAGCGGGAGTAAACAGAAAAACATGGTCATTAATTTTGTGCTACTCGCTTGTAGGATTAAGAACTTTGCACAATTATGTCTCAAATTTTATGGGGTCATTATAATTTCTGGGTGGGAGATACGATTACAGTGAAAACATAAAAACAAATGATGGCACATGGTCAAATTAAGACGAGCATTTGTCGTCAGTTGGCAAACTTATTTTCGCCTCATATTTCACATTTCGTCTGACCATAATCACTCGACAATTTAAAGTGGCGTGAAATAAATATACCCGACTAAATAATCCTCAACCATAAAAGAAAATTGAGAGGTCATATATTTAATTTGGAGAAGACATTTTTTCAAGTACAGTATATAAGAGAGATGATACCACCCATTCACTATATGGCACAGTGTGTGTGATTCATCTTGAAGAAACTTACGACTTACGACTAGCGAAAGGAAGTTATTTTTTTGCACTTCTTGATTGATTTTTTAAATAGCTACATATAATATGATATGTGAAGTGATGGAGCTCGTTAGATTGGGATCAGAGTTCATGCTTCAAAAAAATATTTTGTAATGCCCATCCTACCGTACAGTATGGTATGGTAATGGAGTTGAAAAAACATATCAAAGGATATTAGTTGTTGAATGTGTGCTGTCCAGGCAATAAATCGGTGCTGGAGGGGACAATAAAAAGTCAAAGCTTTTTTGGAACCCACACATCCACACACACACTCTCTCTTTCCTCTCACACATCCACACTTCCACAAAAGAGTCTTGCTGTGCTGTGTGAAACTAATTTTTTTTGTTACGTCTAACCCTTTGCCCTTCACGTTCCCTGTGAGCTGTCACTACAGATAGGATTTGATGTGCTAACATGAGTTCAAAGAAGGAAAGATTCATATCCAAGTGTGCTTCCAGTGAACACTCACACACAACGAAGACAAGTCTTGAGACATGTTAAAAAATAAACCGTAAGTATAACTATACGTACATACATGTCAAAGCTGACCATGTCACTCCTCATGTCAAATTTAAACATGGTACATTAGTTGACCAATTGTTTGTCCACTATTTAACCCTGTCTCAATATCTATGAAGCTCAAATCCCACTGACTTTCCAAGTATCACACACCACACACACACACCATTTGTCGGCGGATCTAATTGCATCAGAAGGAATTTTTGAGAGAGAGATGATCTTTGTGCAGCACTACGTGACAGACTCAACATGTTTCCTTGGAGCTTAGTTTTTTTCTGCTGGAGATTTCCAAAGAAAATAGAAAAGAGGAAAGTTTTGGCTAAAAGGATTGTACACACACAGACAGAGGCGGTAGAGGCACCCGGCCTCAATCTTTCTCTCGCAGAAATATTATTGTAGAGAGAGGTAGAGAGATCGAGTGGAATCAAATCCCTGTAGGAAAGCAAAGTTTAAACTTTTTGGTGGAGAAGTTGGTTTGTAACAACCAACTTTTTTCTCACAAATTTCAATTTAGACTGATTTTTCAGTGGGTGTGTGTCAACATGGCGTGACAAATATTCTTGCCAGGATATGTCACACAGTTTGGATTCCAACCAGATCACTCCAGAGTCATGCTACAATGTAATTCCCCTTGGAAAAAAAGGGTTCGGATTTTGTGTCAATTCCGCTGAGAGTAGCCAAGAGTACGCATTCTCATATGATTTTACTAATGATCTCTCAAAAATGACTCAGAATTGCTTCTAGAATCAAAATTGTATTTACATTGAAGTGAACATTTCAAAAATTCCATTCTCATTTCCTGATCTTTGTGAATGGAAGTTAATTTGAATATAAAAATTGTTTTGCTTCCATCCGCTTCTTTCTCTCTTGATGGGGATCGTTCGAATATCCGACTTTCTATTCAAATTACAGTAGCACCTTTGAAATATTATTGCTAAGACGAGATGAACAAAGGGACATTATGCTTTCATTATTGTGTTGACACATGAAATTGTTGAAGAGCCACATACACAGTCAGTCAGATTATAAAATATTATCATCATTAGACCACACATTAGAATGACAAAGATGAAGGAAACAAAAGGGGAGAGCACATACGCACACGCACACGAATCTTACATATTTATCTTGTATCAGATACGGTGAGATGAGATGAGTGCTAAAAACACAATTAAGTGGATTCGAGGGAGATGGAGATGAAGGGAGGAGAAATTAGAAGAGTTGTGTATAATATAATGATCCCTATGACTTTTAATTAGCCTTTGTCCTCTTAATGGTAAAATGTGTCATCTTAACGGTCGGCCCCTCTCTTCAAAATCTTTTAAAAGGAACTTGATGTATCCCCCTCCACACTCTACGTAGGCACACAGACACACGTATGATAATTACAGTTATGACTACTCCAGGGATAAAGTTTCAAATGTGCATCCTCCAAATTGCATAAAAGAGGGAGAGAGAGGAAGGATGAATCTATTTTCTCTTCATTCTTTTCATCTAAAGTTCTTTGCAATGAATACGCCTGCACAATTCAAGGAGGAGAGGAATTATCTCAAATTAAACTCCATTCCAGCACTTGAAGTTCCCCTCTCCATTTTTATGTGTGATATAATTATGAAGAACGGGCTGCACTTTTTACTTGTTTTTTAATGTGCATAATCTATTATTTCAAAAAACTACTGCATCCTCTATACAGAAGGATAAAGGATAACCATGAGCCTAACCGATCAAAAAGGATGACCATGAATATGGATGGACACACAAAGTGCATTAAAATAATCTTGCTATTATTGTACTGTGAGGGAGGAGAAGAATCATAAAACCTTTCCTATATCTTCAATTAATTGCTCTCCTCCCCAGTTAATTAATTTACTGTGCTATGTATGTACAAGTACATAAGTGATTTCCTGGTCTCTCCCTCTCTCTTTGTATATCAAATACAAAAAGAGAAACAATAAAAAAAAGTTTGTGAAAACATCACCACGGAACAATAATGAGAGTTCAGCTACTGTGTACTACATGGACGGAGGGAAAAAAACCAAATTACATGGTGTGGGACGGATATGTCTGCCATGAATTTTCATACTGCCCATTAAAATCATTTTTGATAATTAAAAATAAGTTTTTGAAATGGAAACGTGATTCACTCACCCCTTCTCTCGCTCCTCCTCCCTGTGTTCCCCTCCGACTCGGTGTTTTTACTCTGGCTCAAAGCTTAACTTTGATTAATCGACCCTCTGCCTCCCCTAATGTCACAGTCCCACACACACACACACTCTCTCCAATGCAAATTAGGGTTCTGTACCGGCACACGATGATGAAATACCCGACGTTTTACTCTACTCTCTTTCACTCACACTCTCTCCTTCACTCGTCATCGGTGTCGTCTCATGAGCAATCCTCTCTTCCTCCTCAGTCGTACACTCTCTACACACACAATCTGGATTCTGAGTTCTGCAAACAGAAAAACAGGGGAGAAAAATTAGATGGATGTACATATTTATACGTAATTATGATTTAATAAGGAATGATTAAAATAAAATCCCAGTTTATATTCAATTCCGTCTGTCCCCTTTTTTACCCGTCCTTCCTTCCTTGTATTTATTTAAGATAATTTATTACCCTTCCACTCATAATCCCTTATAAAAGTAAACTACACACATACACACGCGGATTTGGAATTTGTTTAAGATTGAGGAAGAGTTGCAAAGGGAATTCGTACATAAGGAAGTAATATTGTGAGTAAGTATATTCTTCTGAAAAAATTGACTTCATTTAGTTAATTGCTGTTAGGATGAGAAGAAGCTGGTAAATTTACAATATGTATTTGAAGGATTAGTACACGGGTAGTACATCATTTTCCTTGAGTAAAGTGTAAACTATAATTTATAATGGCGTAGTTTCCATCCCCTCTTTAGTTTCTTCCTACTTTACTCTTCTGTAGGGAAAGAACAGAGCGGAGAGTGGAAGCAGAGCAGAGAGCAGGGCTGAATTGTGGAGATGCTGAAAAGGAAATGATCTCGGCACCCCTCACTTCCTACCTTCCAATGTATAAGCTTAATGACCAGAGTTCCCTCCTCTCCCTTCTTTTCCATGTGCATGTACATGTCCCTTACATAGCACCCTTCCAACTTCCTCCTTTCCCTTCCTTCATTTCCAAAGATTTGCCCTACACACTATTGACTATACTTATTGGATATGGAGAGCAACAAAAGACATTGCAATGTTGCACAACACACACTACATAGTAGTATGACAGTGCATCTCTCGTTCTCTGTGACTGATTTCTGAGAAAACCAGAAGCGTCTCCTTTTCTCTCTTCCATAGATTCAGAATTATATCGTCAGATCGAGGAGAAGGAAAGGGAGAGACTTCGCAACGTGCTCCTATTATTCCCCATTATTTTCATATGTTCCTTTATTACACACCACTCTCCCCCTCCCTGTGTATACAATCTCTTGTTCACACACACAGTCCACATATGCTAGTATATTTTGAAACCTATCCAGCATATCGAGTTGCAATGGAGTACATCCTATCCAGCATGGAAGAAAGTGGAAGCAGCATGAACATCCTTCTTGTGTGTGTGTGTGTGTGTGTGATTTTGTTCAGACTCTGCTGCTGCTGTTCCACCACTCAATCCTCCATTAACGTGAACTTGTACTTCTCTCCATGGTGAAAAGGGTACACTATTTTTGTCCCTTAGTACATACAACACAGCCAGTCCGTGTCATATAAAAACATATATACGATTACAATTCAATTCCCTGCAATTTACAATTATGTTCTTGAGTGTACGACAACACAGACGTTCACCCTCGTCCCCTATCGTGTGCATCACATTGCACTGCCTCCCCCTAAATCGTTTAACTGTAGCGGATCCACATTATACTCCCTTCACATCCCCCCTTCTCGCCGTTACTCAATTGACAATAGGATTATTACTCTAACCTAACTCTTAATGAAGCCATTGTTATGGAACGGAGAGGGAGACAAAGATGCAGGGACAATAATACATACATGTATTTTTAGTAAAAACTTGTTGAAATTTGGGCGGGGATATTTCGGGGACATGTCATCAAAATATTTCAACTGTCATTTGTACAAAGTCAGGGTTGCAGTATAGAATCATTTCCCATCCCTGCCTGCCGCTGCCACTACTCACAAAATTTAATTTCTTGAGAGGTATTGGTCTGCGAAAATTGGGAAGCCCCTGGAATTTATTTCCAGCAATTCTATGAATTACGCGAGCTATTTGAGTCGAACGCAAACACACACAAACAGAGCCTGATTCTCTTTCTCGATCTCCTTCCTCTTGTTTGTATGTAGTTTGTATTTACTTGCAGAGTAAAGACTGCGGTCGACGTTCGTCGTCTCCGTGGCTCAGTCGGCTGGCTCCAAGGGTGTACTGTGTGTGTGTGAGATTGTGTGTGTGGTTGGCAATGTCATTTCCATTGCTAGTCTCAATTTATGTGGGTCTGTCAATTGGTTTCTTGGCTGAGAGTAGAAGTAGAAGAGAGGGGGAAAAGAGGGGGATGATGCTGGTGGGGGTTGGCGCCTCTCTCTATTTATACCAAGTACTCTGACAAGATGCTAATAAAATAAACAAAATCTCTATACGAGCACAAAAATTCAGTCAAGGCTTCTCCACACACACACACAAACACACACGGAAGAGAGACGGAAGAGAGAGACAAATGGCTTGGGACTGACGGAAGTAGCTGTGTGTAAATCAAAGAGCCGCCTTCCCGACAAAGGCAACTTTTGTAAAACAGAGATTGAACTACACACACACACAACACAGATGAAGGAACCACCAAAAAATGACAACCGGAAAGATTTTCACCCTTTAAGGCTACCAATAATTGCTCGTGGTGCAGTGTGTGTACATTGGAGTGTAGGACAGAGAACCCTTTATATCATGTACTTAAAAAGGCTCACTCAGAGGGACAGACAAGACAAACTTTTTGGGACATGGACTTTGAATCTCTCTTGTTCCATCCTCCTCCGCCCTAATTGAAGTCCTTCCTGTCTATTGTTCATTGTCTAGTTGTGAAACTCGAAATAGTTTTCCCCCAAAATACTTTGGGAGAGTCCAGGCTTGTCCAGTATTTGAATTAAATAGTTTGGAACTTTTTGGTACAAAAAAGGGACAAAAGGATGAGTCAGAAAATTTTGTTGTGCCATGGAATTTCATTCACATATTTAAATCAATTATTACTGCAGGAGAGGGTAAATTTACACAGTTTTTATTGTAGCACACGGTGCTCTGTACCTTTGATCAATATTTAAAGAGGAAGTAATAGACTGGAGAGAAAACATCAATAATAAATTAATTTGACGGCTCAAGTTTCATCCAATCAATCAATCTCGGTTGGATTTCTGACTTGATTTTTAAGATTCTCCACACAACACACAATTCTATATGCGTGTATATGTCTAATGCGTGTGTGTGTACACACACGCATAAGTACACATTGTTCCAGCATTTAAACACCGGATTTGATCCCACATTTCATTATGGCTATTAGCAGTCCTGATGACTTGGTCCAGGGGCTTATTTGATGTGTTCGATGATCAGAGAGAGAGAGAGAAAATAGCGGACAGAATATGAATGAGTGTGCAGCTGTACAATTAGAATAAAACTATTAACTCTGTTCGTATGAATACGAAATGAGTAATGAGAGTTGGACTGCGGTGCATAAATCTCAAATTTGTCCAGCCACACACACTCACTCTCTCTCTTGTTTTGTTATAGAGGCTTAGTACATGAATTGAGCTGGCCGGAATCAGCTTTGGGTTTTAGTTTGTCCTCGTGGGAGTCCAAGTTAATAAAGTCGGACTCGTAAAGCGTCCTCACCTGAGGGGTGAAGATGAGGAATTGTAATGGATTAATCCTTCCTCCTCCTGCCCGATGGGAGGATTTTCAATTGGAAATCTATTTATAACAAGTACAGCCTAGGAAATACTCTACATACCCTCTCCATACTAACACACACACATGAGTACATAATGTAGACTTTAGATTATACTTCCACAGATTTTACTATGAATATTTTGAGCTATCGTTCCATGTCAGTCAATATATCTTTGAGACTTGTAATCATAATAAGAGCATCACACACACACATCCTCAAAAATCCACTCCATTTCTTCTATCAAGATTTTCCCCGTTACCCCTCAGTAAAGTGGTCAAGGGCCCACAAAGTCAACAATGAAAAAAACAAAAAGAAGGAAGAAGGTAGGAAGGAATGGACGGCACTTGAGGGGCTTCTTAACAAATTATTGTAACAATCTAGAAATTCCGCATCCTGCATACCAATAAAACACAAGGCCAGCCACACTCACACAACAGTTTCGTACAAAGTACAGAGTACACAGCAAGTCAGGCGAACCTATAGGTACACAGATAGACAGAGAGTATAATTTCCTTGTGAACAGTTTACAAGGGTATAAAATCCAGGGTTTTGTATTTTATTCCAGACCCATTGTACTAAAGTAGTTTAAGAGAAATTACGAAAATCTCATGTAAATTTCAGGAGAGAGAGAGACAGAGAAAGGAAACTACGTGGAATCCTGTTACATATTCTTCCAAAGTGTGTTTGCGGAGGGCACACACACAGGGAGGCACATTGTACCATCCTCCAGCAAGGTTTTTTGTCTGTGTCCATTTAAACTCATTAAAAGTTAAGAGAGAGTCAAGTGGAGAGTGTGTGTAGGTAAACCACATTCCTATACATGGGACCCTGCGTGTGTGAGTGAGTAGTTTGGAGTATATGGGCTGGAAAGGCTGAAGATGAAGGTTTGAGAAAACCGAGGAATCATTAGAGGGAAGGGGTAAAAAAATGTTGTAAATGATGTCGCGTGGAGCCGCTCACTACGTGTGTGTCTGTTTGTATGTGTGTAGACACATACACACACACATGATGATGAGGTTCAGAGAGAGAGAGAGTAACATCGGGTAACATGAGATCTTTCCAGTAATTGCATTTGGTGCCCGCTGGTGTGAAAATTACCTTCTTGTCCTCCACACACACACAAACACACACATACGAACACACACACACATACATACATGCTGACTCTTGTCCTCCTAATTTACTAATACACAGCCTTGTATCCATGAAAATTTGATTTTCTTCCTCCTCCCTCGCTCTAAAAATCTGTGCATCTTGGACTCTTGACCCCGGACACACTGACCAAGTTCTCCGGAAATGAGAATGTTTTTTTGTCTGTATGTCCCAAATCAAGTTTTTGTTGTGTGTCCTCATCTTTTAATTATGACGTAACTTGATTTGAATAATCTGTGCACAAATTTGGTCATTAATTATTTTTGTGATAGAAAGTAATTAAAATCCTTCCTGCTGTAGAGAGTATAGGTGGTCGACGGTCGTTCTATTGTTGAAGAGTTTTTTTAAAGTTAATTTTCTCTCATCGATAATTAAACAATTTTTGCTTTGTGTCCTCTGGAGTGACTCCAAAGTCTTTTTGCACGGATTGTGTAATTGGAAAATACTGTAGTGTGACAACAACAACAGAATAAGATTTATTTATGAGATGATATATGCAAAACCATTTGTTAAAGTCTCCCTCTCTTTGGCACACACGATTGGGTGGCATTTCATGGGTGTCAAGAGTTCCATTATCATTTTTTTCCTACTTTTGTCGCTTCTCTTTTCTCCTTTTTTTCTCTACTCACAAAAAGAGAGGTGCAGCGGGTGCCAGTTTTTTTGTGTTGTGTTGTTGGGGGCTGAGTGTTGACTGTGAATACAGGCATTTGGTTCTTTTGTTTATTTTATTGCCCGTTCTCACGCAACCCTTTTACAGCCTTTCCGACACACACACAGCCACCCCCAATCATCATAATTAAGTTGCTGTCATTCCCATTCATCAATTTTTTAGACAAAAATTGAACGTCTCCGTCCATCATTTTCACACCCTTTCTTTGATTCCTTTTTTATTTATACTCTAATTCCCTTCTATCTGTATGTACGACGACGGCGTCCTTACACAAATTTAGATGATGATGTTCCTTGTCAACATGACATGAAAATTAAGGAAAAGTGGCAATTTTCGTGTCCTACATACTCTCATTGCTACACATTGTCTACACGAGCGACAGTCGTCACAGTCAATACACAATAATTACAATTAGTTCTCTAAGAATCCGGGACAAACACACTGCCAAAATTTTTGGAGTTGTTGGTGCGGATTATAAACTACTTAGACTACAGGATTCTTTCCCAGACTCTGGGACCCAGAGAGAGTGAAACAGAAATTAGAAGGATTTTTAGCAAGGGAGGAAAAAGTGAGATAAATAATGAACCAACTTTTGTAGAGGAGAGAGAGAGAGTCAAGTACTTGGATTTATTTTGGAATTTGACCTTGTGTCGTGAGAGGAGGAAGGAAGGAACCCCTCCGTGGGTGACTCCCCACAGTGAAACAGAGAATTGTTCCATTTGAGATTAATCTTTGCCAGGAAAGTCTTGGAGCGGAAGGGAAAATGGCAAAGTAGAGAGTGTGTGAGTGTGTCTAAGACACAAGAAGTAGAGAAAGAGAAAACATGCAATAGTAATATCACTTGAAAAAAATCCTTTCTTTAAATGTAAAAAGTAATTAACTAAACGTGTGAGAGTGGAGTGTGTGTGTGTAGTTAAGTGTAGACAAGGAGTCGAGTGTAACATCTAACTGTCCTGGAGACTCTCAATCTGGAGGCATAACGATTTTTTATGATATTCTTTTCCCTATTGTGTGTGTGTGCACAGCCCTGGCATCCTCCACAATTCACTGTGAAGCTATAAAGTTTCATTAGAAGGAAGTGTGAAGTCCCGGCTTTAGCGCCAGAAAATTAAGGTGTCAATGCTCTTGTTCTCACAACATCCCTCCCTCACACACACGCACACACACGTACAAAAAGGGAGTCGAGTGGTACAAGAAATGAGGAAAACCTGAGCGGAAGACTTTCTCTGTTTACTTTGTACAAAAATAAAAAAGTACCATTTATAAAATTGATCCAAAAAAGCCATGACATTGGCAAATTTTTTTCTCTCTATCTGCGTCATTTCCCTTTTGCATTTACTTAAATGCATTTCTGTCTCCCCATTTAGCTAAACAACGGTTAATGGAAACCAAAGGAAATTGTAACAGAATAGCCCAATAATATTAAAAAGAAATTTGAGCTGAATTTTCAGAGCTGGGAAAAAAATTCAATAAATTGATCCGGTAAAAAAACATTCACAATTTTGAAAATCGAGAATGAAAAAACAGTAGGTAAATAAAGAGAAAGAATCGTTGAGAGTGCATTTGATATAGTAGTAAAATATATTTTAGGATTAGACTCGATCCAATTTTTCACATCAAAGGGGAATACGTCAAGCTGTCGAAAGGGAATACTCTAATCTATTCGAAAATGATAGAAGTTGAGAAATGAGAAATGAATATCCAGGGAAAAACTATCCGTTCACATTCCAGGAAGAGTTGTATGTACATTACGTTGAGTTCCCTGGATGTGATACATATTCCGTGTAATTTGTGTGGCTAATGACAAGGAGATTGGATATGGGGCATATAAATAAAAAATTAAAAGGAGTAAACATCTGTGGAGACCCTAATGTAATCCATACGATTCTGAATACGTACGTATGTAAATATGTATGTATCTTTTACATAGTACAAGCTGTAGAAAGATAGAGAATTTTATTTATTTTTCTGTACATCACGTCAGTCGCTCTGTTTACTCTATTTGCTAGTTATTTGTGACGTTTATCTCCCTTACTTCTCCTTACCTCCTCATGTTTCTTGGCAATCGTTTTATGTATTTTTATAGATTATCTGGAGACTTCTTTCCAAAAGATACGCCTCCCTCTCAAGCCCTGCACTCAAGTATCAGAGAAGGTTGTAAATATACACAATACACATAAATATATACAAGTTGTGTGCATATAAAAAGAGAGAGTCAAACTTGACAGTTGATACGGGAAAACGACCAAAGGGCTCTCCTTCTTATGTACCTTAAACTCTCTGTCTCCCTTCTTGGATGACGCCTTATCTTGAGACACATTCAAGACTTTTATTGATGTTTGCTCATCGTGTGAGTCTACTGTCTCCACATCCTACAAACTTCAGGAGTCTCAAACGGAAGCCACTGTCCCACTGACTTGTCCATCAAGTCCTCTAGTAATTATCTTTGTATGTGGGTATACCTAATTTTATATTACGTACTAAGATCACTCCACGTTTCCTCATTCATTCCAAAGTACTCTCCTATTTTATCTCGTGTCGTTGAGAGTGTAGTCCCAAATGGTTCCCAAGTATAAATTATCCTGATAAGGGACTCAATTGTAAAAAATTTCTCTGTGTAAAATATAATAAACATTTTCTCCCTCTCTCCACACAAATACAGGACACATGTACGTAAAGAAGACGTAAGAAGATCGAAAATAAATATGTAAATCTCTCTCCCTTCGTTTGTGAAGGAGAAACTTTTTTTAAAAAAAAGTTGTCTCCATTCAACATCACCATCTAATTATTTTTTTGTGGTCGAACTGTCCTCAACTCTCCTCCTCCACCATTTTTGACTATTAAACGAAACTACTAGTCCGATAAATCTCAAACTAAAAGTGAATTGTGAGTTGTTGAAACTGAGCCAAAAGACACGCAAAGGAAGAGAGAGAAAAGTTGTCCACCCTCCCAGCCTCTCTGTTTCTCCTGTCATTGGATTGCTATGGACTGGAGGAACGACGAGAGGGATGAACAGACAAACATCTTCATGTCCAAACAAAGAGAGAGTGTGTGTGTCAAAGAGAGAGAGAGAGAGGAAGAGGGAGGGGGATGAAAAAAGCCAACACATCCGTCACCAAAGCCAAACTCAATGTAGAGAAGTGAAGGAGGCTGTAAAAGGAATATCAAAAGAAATCCAAAATCAAACATAGTCACTTAACTCACACAAAGTGAGAACAAACAAGAGGGCCAATCAAGTCACCCAAAAAAAACCTTTTTTCTTCCCTTCCCAGGGCAAAGTAAAGAAAGGATGGAGGAACTTTGACTCTCTCCAAAAACCTAAGTTGTTATGCAACACACACGCACACACTAGAAGTGTAGAGAGTTGTAGTAAGGCCATCAATCTTGCGCTCTCTTCAATTTCATCCATCGACTCACATCGGATCACTCATACTCGATTCAATTGAAAGGGAAAAGTCTAAACCATACGGTTTGATTACCGATGACCACACTTCTCTCTCTCCTCCAAAATCTACGGAGAATCCGTCATCGAAACGTTGCCATAGCAGCTCTGAGCAGAATCGAGGGAAGAAGAACAGGAAAAAAATTCCCGATTCTTCCCTCCTGCTGCTCTTATATCTAATCTAAAGTGGATACTATTATTGTGAATACACACACACGACACAGAGAGTGCAACATTTTCCCAGTCCAGTTCAATTCACAACAGATTGTGAGGGTAATATTTTGAGAAACACGGCACGATCGAACAGTCAACAGGAAACAGGGCGGAGGAGATGGAGATCCATGTCCAGCACCACAACCGAATTGTGTACAATGAAAATGAGTGGATCTCCCCCTCTCGCCCTCCTCTTGTTATGTGTGTGTGTGAGAGAGAGAGAGGCTGAGTTGGGCCATAAGTCCGTGTGGATATCAGGGGAGCAGATCAAGATGACGATGAATCTTTCATTCAATTTTATCGTTATCGCCATGGGTCATGGCCCACGTCCTCCCAAATCCCTATGTTTTTGGTGAGACCCAAAACCAAACACCAAAATATGTTTTCTGTGTGCGTGTGTACATGTGTGTGTGTGTGGAAGGAAGATCCGAATTTTCATAGATTACATCCTTGCATTTATATGAAGGTTTGTCTCCTGCCCCCTCCAATCTCCTCCGTCGTTATCATTTTTCGGCAATTTTCAATAGCAATTCCCAATGTCAGGGTCAATAATAGTTGTGTGTGTGTGAGACGTGAGTGTGTGTGCATTACAATATGCTATTCTGAATGGTGTACATGTATGTTTATTCGGTTCCATTGTCCATGGTCCATGATTTTCACCCCATTCAAAAAAAAGTTCAGTCTTTCTCTCCCTCTCTCTGTCATAATATTCCTCATACATTTTCCGCCGACTGTCGGACAGGCGGGGCCATTGAAGGGTGACGGTAAGAGTTCATCTGATCATCGTGAATCCATAGATTGAAAAAATAAGCTCAAGTACTCATAATTTCTTGGGGTTACGGTTACTCCATCGCAAGAAAGACTCTCTCCATCACCCCACAAAACAATCCATCCCATAAAAAGCATTCATGGAAAAAATGGGGGAGAGTAATCTTTCTGTGTGTCTATGCCAGAAAGAGAGAGAGACATTTAAAGGCTGAAGGGGAGATTCTCCGAGTTAGAGAACAAAGTCTTGTAACGCAATTTGGTAGGTATTTAAGTGAGTAAACAGTAGGGAACGGATATTACCATGTACCATTACAAAATGTATATTTACACTTTCTCTCAAAAGTGAAGCACAAACTTGACTAGAGAGAGAGAAAGAGGATTGAGAAATACACATCTTAATGGGCTGCTTTAACATTTACACTGGTCCATGGCTACTCCACACAGATACACACACACACACACGCACAAAGTGGTAATGTACAGACATGTAAAAACTGTTTGGTGTGTGTGTCGGCTACATATTTAGCCATCTCGTTGGATTTTTACTCTCCCTCAATCGTCCATATTATGTCATCCAGGGACATCAAGTGTACATGCCTCTCCTCCACGCACGTATACATTGCATGTATGTACAGAGTGAGTACGAATCCTGGTATTGTTACACATACGATACGTGTAGAATGTGGAGTGGAGGGGATGGTGGAATTTTCTCAAAAGGTTTAGAGCCAAGTTCATCCCTCTTGAAGATTGGAGTGTTGGAAAGTCTCCCTTTTCTCATGACATCCCTCTCGTTCCGTCGTGAAGGGATGAAACTGGCAGTAGGAGAAGAGCAGAGAAGAGAGATGGAAGGACCAGATAAAAAAGAGTATTTGAGTACAATTTATACTGCACACACACACTGCACTGTGCACTGCTCTCCCCTCTCAGCCTCAGACTGAGCCGAGACAAACGTCAGGAATCTGAGGTAATAATACTTACTGAATGCACACCCTTAATACCTTTATTATACGGGAGAGAAGAGAGAGGGAGAGAGAGAAATTTCCTTACTTTTGATCCTGGCCATTGATCCAGATAATACAAAATACACACACACACACACACACACACACTGCACTGTCGTTTTCCTTGCTGCTGCTGCTGCTGCGATGAGTGCAGGAGGGTGAGATACTCTATATTATTGTTCCCTGCATTTTCGAGTGGCTCCGAAGACAATCCATGCAGTCCCACAATGTCATGAGCAGAAGACACACACACACACAATTTAAGGAAACCGGGGAAAACCACATTACTTGCACCCAAAACATCCCCCCACAAAAACCTGCACTCTCTCTCTCTCTCAGAAGATGACATGAGCCAACATCACACGCTGGTCTGTCAAGAATTTCAAGACCCTACGTTTCTACCGTACTGGATTTACCCGGACCCGGGCAGTAAAAAACCCTATTTAAATTTCAAATGGAATTCGAATGCAAATGCTATTTTTCTTTGCTACAGTTCTAATTTACATGCAACGAATTTTAATTATATGATCCATCAATGAAGAACGAGAGTCGGCCGGAAATGTCATCCAGCTTTTTGTGAAGCCACTACGGTAGTCAGTGTGTAACGGTACAGAGGGAAAAGACCACGTATAGTGTATTTGGTGCGTGCCGGGGTCGGGTTCTCTTATCTTGAGAATGTTATCTGAATTTACTTGGTTACATAATATCAAGTTGGTTACATTTCTCAGCATCCTTTCCAAACGATGATGATGAGGGTACAGAGTAGTACAGAGATAATGAAAGGGGTACCTTACTCTGAATAAGTTATTCATAATAGAGATGAAAAATATACATGTACGCCGCAAGGATTTTGAGTGTGTGTGTGTGTAGCAGTGGACACCACGGAATGACAGTCCAGCCACTGAAGGTGGCATTATTAATGATGAATGAGCTTAATCTTGACTTTCCTTTTCGTGAAGGTGTGTGCGTATAAGAGAGAGAGAAGGAGAGAAAGTGTGTGTCTGTCCCTCATTCAAATATAATCTGAGACTCATGTTGTGCTTCTTAAGAGTGTTCATGTTTCATGTAAAATCACACACACTCTCTCTCCCTCAGCCCCTGACTTTAACATGTTCATACTCATGCTGTGCTGGAGGCATTAGCTTAATGTCTTTTTTGTTCCTTGATTTATCTCCCTTCCTAACTCACAATCATTACTGTATTGTATTTTCCCTTTGAACAGAGAGAAAGAAAGGGGGGAACAAACAAGGTATATGATACACACAATTTTTGTGCCCTGACCAGGGTCAAGAGAACGGATCATTTTAATTCCCATAAGAAAGAAAAAATTTGAGGACTCCAGAGGGCAGAAATCCAATTAAAAAATTGTGGAGGAAAAAAACTTTGGGAGTATTATCCACATTTTTTTGGATTACAAAAAAAAGGAAATGAAAATTGAAGAAGAGAAAGAAGAAAAAAAGTTGGAGTCCGCATGACTGACTACTGATTTGGATTTTGAACTTCATAAATTCATCCTCTTTATTGTATATACAATTCCCTCGTATATTATACTACAGACACACACACACACACAAGACAGGATGGTGTATAAGAAGAACACACACAGACGATCGAGAGTACTTTCGATCGTAAATCGTAATAAGGGAAGAAAATGATCCTGGAAGGAGGGAGAGAGACTGGAGAAGTGGAGAGAGGGAAAAGAGAATGGGGTGCAGGATGATATGCATCTCACAACGTATAATATTATTGATTTGCATCAACTCAAATTCTGACGAAGGACTTACACACACACACACTTTCCTCTACGTTTGTGAGGGAAAAGGGATGCAAGTTGAGCTTAACGTTTGATTGAATGGTTCCAGCAAAAGAGAGAATTGAAGATTAAAGATATACCCTCTCTCTACATACGTGTGTGTGTACTCGGAGAGGGGAAGAGAGTAGAAGCCAAGCACACGGGCAATGCAATACAATGTAATGGCAATATGAAAAGAAAGGTATCCACATTCGTTTAGATTGTTAGATTGAAGTGTGTGTGTGTTGTATAGTATGTACGTAAATTTATCATCAATTTCATCCCCTCTTCTCCCCTACACAGAACACAGAATACAGAACACGGAGAGTGTGTGTGTGATGTGAATCTCACTTTTTTCCTTGGTTCTTTGGCCTCAAGTCAATAAGGTGATTTCAACTTGCACTTTGCCATGGCAGAACAATCCCTCTGACAAGACTGAAGACTACTACAGTTCTTCCCTACGTCTTCCCTATGTGTTGTTGTTCTTTCCTCCCGCTTAGTATCATGAGGAAGATGGAGGAGGGGACACGTTCAACTCAGATTATCATCCACTGATCGTGTTTTATTGGGCCATGGAGTTACCATGGAGGCTAACATGGATGGAAAGAGTGGAGGAGATGGGAATTCTATGAAAGAAGGAAAGGAGTCCCTTTTTTCAGGAGCTTGAAAAAATGATGCAGCTGTCTACTCCATCCATCCAAAAAGTACCCATAAGCACATTCTCCTCTAGAAAAATTCGTACTCTCCCATCCTACCAAGGTGTAACTGTACATTGTTAATATTGTGTGTGTGTGTGTGTGTCGCTCAGTCCCACCATTTGAATCTCTATTTTATTTTTATTGTCTCCCCTGGATTGTTCCATATTGTGGAGCTCAATTTAGTCTCTTTCCTGCCGTCTGAGAGACTGAGTGTGTGTGTGTGGAATCCACACTGTGGATCCAAAACGGTGGCTACACATTTTGATAGGAACAGATTTTCTGAGTCTTAAATGTGGATACGATATTGTGAGGCATATTTTCTTCTCTCCAGAGTCTCGGGATTTAAATGCTAAGTCTCTCCTCCTTCCTCCTTAGGACACACACACATGTGCATCCAAGATATCCAACAACAACAACAAGGATCGACCTAATCCTCCTCAAGACACACACACACACCCCTCACTCTGTCCACTCTCTCCATATACAACTTTGTACAATTGCATGGACTTGGTCTCACTTACGTCCCTTCTCTTTCACTCTCCATTTTCGAAGGATCCTATCAAAGTCGGATTACATACATGATACAGGAGATGAGGGCAGGAATTGACATGTATATGCTCCACATTATTCAATCTCATTTTCTTAAGAGCGTCCCTATAACTGTTCCAATTGTTTTATTTTACCTCCGTACAATTTAACACAGGGGAAAAGTTATATAATGCTGTAATCTTGACTCCGTAGTTCTGACTGCAGTTTTTATTGGACGCCAACAATTTGTTCATCCCGACTTTTCTTCCTACTATAAATATACACAAAATTGCATACAACGTGTACAACCACACAAAGAGTGTATAGGACTAAGAGAAACGATTTGTCAGAGGTACTACTCGGCTCGTCCATCCCATTTTTCCGTGGAGGAGGAAAGAAGGAGGCTACACAGCATGTGCCTGTTTGTGTGTAATGTATAGATTGAGTAATAATTTTTGTCAAATTGTTGTAGGAAATGTTCAAAATAGATCATGTCCTGCTCTCGTTTCCACGTCGTCAAAAAACCATTGATTTTTCTGTCAGGACAGAGAAAGGAGGATTCTTTGCGCAATGTTTCGTACCATCCTTTTTGCCAGTACACTGACTGTATATGTATAAAAATGTGTTGTTGTCTCTCAACAAGGCCAAAAGTATGCCAGACTCTCTCCCTCAGAGTTAAGCTCCATTTGGAAAAGTCTGAGCGCTGTCCAAATCAACATCATAAATCAACCTATTTCCCTCCAATACTCACCGCACGTTCCTACATCTTTCTCCTCCTCCTCCTCCTCTAGTCTACACTGTACTGCACAACTCAACACATAAAAATGTCAATCATTGTCAATCATGCGTTGAGCAGCTCAGAGTATAGTAGAGTAGAATAATATAAGAACAAAGTTTCACCAAATGATTTTTCCCAATTTAAACAAGATCCCTTCATCTCAGTTTTTCCCCTCCATTCCCCTCCCTAATGGGATACGATGGACAGGGTAACGGCAGGAGAGAAAGTGACAGGAAAATTAAAGACGGTTTCCTTAATTGATTTAATACAAGTGTGTAGGGTCACATGGGGGATTTTGCCTAAATCCGATTCTGAGTGTTGCCCATGCTATGATTGGGATTAAAATATTTTTGACCTTTTTCATCACATGGAAAATTTCAACATACTTTTGTTTTCATTGTCAATTTAGTCATCTCAATTGATCGCCAGAGTGAGTGACCATGTCAGGAATTATTTTGACCTCCATTTATATTAAACAATCATGTGCTCTTGACCCACTTGAACAATTAGTGGAACTACGGAGTCGAGGTCGAAAATAAAAACAGATTTCTACCACTTCAGTCATTTCTTGTCACCGTTTAAAAAAACAATTTCAAAAGCAAATCATCGTTAAATAATACACGGACGCAATTCTTGTATTATCAAATTTGGATGCAATTTTTTAACCTGGAATTTAGATTGTACCCATTTTTATAATTTCATCTGGCCCTACAAAACACCACAAATTCCTGAACAAATTCAACCTTCATACCTTAAAATTAATATTTGAACCATCTCCAAACTTCAACGCCACATTTTGTACAGAAAAGAATGTAAAATCCATTAGAATCCGACATTTGTCATAAAATCGATGAATGTCACCACAACCTAAGTCGAATTGACTAAAATGTCACTCACATTTGTTCGCAAAACTCTTTCAACACTGATTTGTTCAACATGAAGTACATTGAATACAGATTTAAAAGATTGTATGATTACGGAGGGATACTCGCGGGATGGAGCAATCAAGTTGTTACAGATTGTTGAATTTGTCTGATCTCGAAGGACATGAAGGATATATATTATGATGTGAGAGAGAGAGAAAGAATGAAGAAGGATATGACAAAGTGAGTCGAGATGAAAAGATTTTTTCCTCTTCCTCTCACTTCATGGAACACAAAATTGAACAAGAGAGAGCATTTTAGCTTCCTTCCCTTTTTCACACTAACATTAATGCACCTTAGGATCTTGGTTCTCGGGTTTAGACTAAATCCATTGTCGTTTAAAAGTTCTCTCTCTCTCAGCTTTGACAGACATTTCACCTTCCCTTCCCTTTCTCCTGCTCTTGGTTGATGGTACAAAATAAATAATAATAACATAAAATGAAATGTTCACTTGTGTCCTATTCACCCACCACCACCGCATCTCTCTTTCTCTCTCTCTTTTTCACTATAACCGTAGCTCTCATTCATTTTGACAGTCAAAACCCCACATTTCTTCACTCTGTCTAACGCACACACATGTATACACACATGTACATTGGTGTACCACATGTGTGCGTGTATTTAATGTGACATTGACATTGGCCTCACACACGCAACTCCCTTCCAATGCTATGGAAATGCATCTCCCTCCCACACACACACACACACAAATGTGCATTTCCTTTTCTCTCCGACTATTCACTCATTGTTATTCTTAACTCTGTCAGTTGTGTGTGTTCAGTGTACATTTCCCAACTTTGAGGCTAAACTTTGGAACAAGATTCCTCAACTACAGCACTAACTACACACACATATATATATATAAGTATGTATTATGTAGGGTAGAAAGTGACGTTGGAAGAGTCCTCATCATCATCACGTTATCACAAGGACGGTGTGTGGTGTGTTGTGGACGTGTAGTTTAGCCAAATAAATTAAACTGTTAATACAATTATTCTTGAATTATTGGAGGGACCCAAGATCATGGGTTTTAATGGGAAAAGTTCCTGTACATCCCGACGTTGCGTTGTGCGTATCCACAATCCACATGTAGCGTGTGTGTGTATCTACAATATAACTTCCCACCCTCACTCAAGTAGTACACATACATAAATTTTCTCTGAGGTTTTCGGTGATTCCAACCGGGGCTGTGACATAACTCATGCTTCCATAGTGAACGCACAGTGAGTGTGTGTGTGTGTGTGGAGTCTTTAATAATATTTTAAGAGCCTTCCCTCCTTCTTCTCACTAACCAAAGTGTATTAGTCATAACAGAATCTTGTAAGATCCTTCATACACTCTCGAGTCATAGAAGTGAGCATAGGCATGCGGAACACTTTTTCCCTTTCCTCTCTCTGCTTTATCTCTACTAGCGGTAGGTTAGGTTTCTGTGTGTACCATTCTGGTTGGGACCATTGTGTGTCTTCCTCCTTGAGAGACATTTCAGTCGGACCTAACCCTATTGGAAAACGAAAGGGAGAAGACATACAATAGACTTTGACATGGTAGGGAGGGAGAGGACCATTTTGAGGGGCCACATTCATTTCAATTGAGAAAGGTATGGGATTTTTTTCTCTCTTCAATTTAGTGTAAATTTTTTTTCTTCTTTCATTCCCTAAAAAATCTTATCACACACAAGGAAAAGAGAGACATACTGGAATATTCGATTGTTGGTCTCTCAAAAAAGTGGAAACCTGTGGTCCATTGCATCATGGGAGATTTTCATACAATAAGATATCTCAGAATTTCCTTTACAAGTGTACATGAGAAGAGAATTCTAGCTTTACTCCTCCATACGAAAAATATATTTAGCTTGGAGGACTTTCCGTCTTGGAAGGATCATATTCCGGAATGTTTGTTTAGCCCAGAATTTCCTTGGATCATCATAAAATAATATCCTATTAATATGATCCCTCCATTCTACATTTTGGTGTGTACACGGAACGGAGTATGAAAACAATGGGACTGGATTGGACTGAGTCTCGTAAATGAAGCCATAGGAAGAAATAGAGAGTTGAGGATCCCAAGAGAGATTTCTAAGTACGAAAATTAGCTGAAATCCTTCAAGATTCTCTCTCCCTCTCTCTTGATTTGCATGACTAAGCAAAATCCCATGACAATCCCACCATGAAAATTTTCGTCTCGTCCCTCCCCCATCTTCTCGTATTCCAAAGGAGGAGAGTCTCTTAAATGTTTTGTAGCTCGGATACAACAACAAATAAGAGGAGAAGGAGAAGGAGGAGAACATGGGACACGAACACGTGAATGAAATGTTGACGAGAAAATTCGGTCGAATCTCTTGTCAAAGATGGTGAAACCAAACAGGAAATGATCCTCAAGAGAACAAGATAAAGATATAAACGTGTACGCCGAGGAAATGAAGCCTTTTAGCTGGGAGGAACAACGATAGACATCACAGAACCGAAGTATAGAAAAGGAGGAGGAGAGGAGAATTGTACTAACAAAGCATCTTATGGTTATGATTTCCTTGAGAAAAAAAATCATTTTTCAGCTCGGCTGGAAAAAACCACCGTGGATATTACACTCTTGCTTCTCATGATAAATTTTCCCTCTCTCTCTTTCTCCACCACCACCGCAAGATGCAGACCTGGAATGAGATATGAGCCAATAAAGAGGAGTGAGGGGTGAAGATTTTTTTTTCAATAGTTTGTATCTTCACACACACACACGCAATATATATATATACGTTTTTGTGGGGCTAAAAAAATAGGAGCAAGACAGAAGGAAAAAGAGGGGAGAGAAATTCTCCTTGTTGAATGAGACTGTGACTGTTGTTTCATCAAAATTATTCACACCACTTTGTGGATGAGTGACACGGCCCCTGTGTCATGTCACCCACACATACACACACCCGCACACACACACACCACATAGAAGAAAGAGAAGACATTCAGGATTCATGAGTTGAGACGTGGGGTAGGGTGACTCTCTGCGAGTCTTGTGTGTGTGTGTGGTAACTTGTATTTTAAAGAATTGAAGTAGAAAAATTGTACAACTCCACACACACACACACACTCCCTCCTTCTCTCCCTCTCCCTGTGTGTCTCTATGAAATTCGTCATGAAGAAATATGAAACGAGGGATATCCTTCGGGAGACGATATCTAAACGAGACAGTTGAGTTTTTCCTTTTTCTCTCTTTTGACTCTCCACTCAACCGTTCTCGTATGCGAGGAGAAGAGACTGGTTTCCCATAATGATATGCTCTAGATTTATCTTTATATTATTGCATACCCAATGTACATGTGTGTGTGTGTGGAGGGAGAGGGAGAGGGAGAGGAAAAGCAAAGACAACCTTCCAGCTAAACGTATGCCAATTCGGAGGAGTGTAGACTCTACACTGTAGAGCGTGTAATATCTGGAGTGTACACACTCACCCACACACGCACACCATCAAAATGGAATATGAATTTGAATTGAGAAGTTTAAAACAGGAAGAAGATACCCACACACACACACACACTCTCTCTCTCTGTGTATGTAATGATTGTACAAGGAACTTTCCCTGTTCTTGGCTATGCCTCTGTACAGGGCACATCGTGTGTGTGTGTGTAGTGGAGGAGCAGAGGCAATTTGATAAAAATGAAACATGAGACTTACAAGAGGAGTAACAAGGATAGCAAACATTGGAGTTAGTAGAGCCCAAGAGCAGAGCTGAAGTAAAAAAAGGAGAAAAAAGTAGGGACACAACGTCGAGTCCTCTGTGAAAAAAATAAAAAGTTTTCCGCTGCCGCTAGGAAAAAACGAGACGGAAGTCCCACGTCTTCTCCCAAAATCTTCTTCCTTCTCCTCCTTCTCCACTTCTTCGGAGACGGAATTTCCAGAGAGAGGAGAAAGAAGACTATTTGTATGGAGAGTGTAGGGTGTAGGTTGAAATGCATTGTGTATTAAATAATATATTCTCAAATCTAAATCCCTAGTAATTCCCTTGATATGGCCCACATGGAATACACACACGTTTGGGAACTTTGGATTTTAAAATGCTCCCTTTCTTTCACTTTCTCTTTGTGTGTGTGTGCGTGTGTGTGGAGAGTACCATGATACTGAATCTCCGACCATTATACCGATAGATGTGAGATGGTGGACGATGACGATAAGAGGTGTAATAATATCGCATCAGACAGCATTTCAGTTTCATGGAGGAGGAAGAGAAAAGAAATACATTTCATTGTGTACATACACCAGAGTAGGGAAAAAGGCCTGCCCTCCTGTTTCACTCTTGAAATTTATGTTTCGTTGGAAGACTCACTGCATATTGAAAAAAATGGCGCGTCCCACGACCTAATAGCCAACCATGAATAAAACATTGCGTATAACTATGATGCTCTTATTTAACTTGGGTGAAGGAAAAAGGGAAAAAGTTTTATTCACCCTTTCCTCTCTCTCTCTCATTGTACGACTGTACACTACGAGGGTAGATTGTACATTGTACACTGTAACGAAGAGGGAAAGTCAAAATTATAGCCTATAAATTATTTTTCTCGTGCATAATATAACATGGCCAAAAAGCTTTATTTCTATTATTTTTTTTATTATGCCAAGGTATTCCTTTCATTTTCATTGTTCTTCTCAAAAGTCAAAGCTTTGGCCCTTTGCAAAGGGAAGAGTCATACACCATAAAATGAATTTAACTTCCTTTTTACATACTTTGCAAAAATATTTTGAAGGCTCCAAAGGTTTCTTCACCTTGAGAGTTCCTTTGCTAGTGTGCGTGTGTGTGTGTATGTTTGTGTGTGTTTGGTAGGTCAATTTATGGAAATGGAGTTGAGTCATCAGATCAATTGGTGTCTAAAGAGGGAAATGTGATGATGTGAGAAAGAGTAAAGTTTCCACCTCCCTCCAAAGATCCAAACATTCCTAATTGGAAAAGTTGACGATCATGAATAGTGATAATTGCAATGGTGTCATTAAGAGAGAGAGAGAGAGAGAGAAGAGTGAAGAGTGGAAAATCGATATTATCTGTATTTGCTGACATAACTTTTTATCCCATATTTTGATGACCATTACCATCGAGCGAGAGATATCTATTGACGTGTCCTGGATAACTGCTTTTAAAATCTTATTGTCCCAATGTGTGTGTCTCTCTCTCATGTGTGTCTGTGTGGTGGGTGTGTGTGGGAATGGGAAGACTCTGATTTATTTAATGTTTGAAGTTTTTCCTCATAAATAAAGTAAATATTGAAGTTTGAGGAGGATGGATGACCCTATGATGCCTAGTGTGTGTGTGTGTGTTTGTGTGTGGGGTGGAGGAGGGATTGCAAGGGACAATAATTTGTAGGGTAAACCGGTTGTTTATTAAAGACCAAGAGATTAATTCACCGACAAGGGAAAAAGAAGAAAAAAAGTTTTTCTCTTCCAACCCTAAGTGCTCCTTCCTGACTCCCAGCAAAAATCTTGGCTAAACCCCAAACTATTTCTATTCACTCTCCATCCACCATCCACTCTGTGTACTCTTCCTCTTTTCTCCTTTCCTCTCCGAGGATACTTTTCGGCTTTTTAGAACCGATATCCACAGGAAGCATGTCAAGTACATTTCAAAAAATGAGAGTCTAGAGTGTATGTGTGTGTGTGTGTAATAATAACACATTTTTTAGTAATATGTAGTCTAATGGAGGGATTCTTAAAAATTCTCTCTTTTCTTTACCAAAGGTGACTTCCAGTCTAGAGAGGGAAATGACATGGCCATACATTTTAAGCTGAGTCCCCATTTTTTCATTCTATGAAACACTACAAAAAAAATATAGAGAGAGAATGAAGGTGTGTCATGCATATTGTTACTCATAATTTATATAGGTGTACATTTCAAAATAAATCACTTTTTCTCCCTTTCAACTATTCCACTCCTCACCCTCAAGATCCAAATCTAAGCTCCAGTTTTTCCTCCTCAGTCTTTAAGACTTTAAAATAAATTCTGAAGCAACACATTATTTAAATTAAGTAGGACAACACGACAATTACTTAAGCTCTCCAAAGCTTAGACAATATAATATTTAATATGTAACGTTGCATAACATCCACAGGGATGCCAGGTTTATTCTTTTTCCATCATCCGAATGACCCACCTCAAAACCCTCTTCTCACAATTAGAAGGTATCTCACGTTCTCACACTTTTCCCCAGGTAAAACGTATCGCCTCATTAAATACTAAAAATTAGATCATGACAGGGATACGTCCTTATATATCTCATGGGTGCATGCACTGCATACAATCTGCATGCAGTATTGACATCCAATTAGTTACCTCCATGATTTATACTCTTTATCACAATTCCCTATCACCCACCACACACACACATTGTCATGAAAACACAAAGAAAAGGCATGACTGAGTAGATGAGTATAGACGGGCAAAATATTCTCGCTGAAATTTTAACAACTAAGTCTTATGGTAATTTTTTTGGGGAGTCAAGTCAGAGGATCCCTCGTTATGTAATTTAACCACGAGAAAGCAGGGAGCACAGCAGGAGATGAGAGAGTGAAGTAGATTATACATGTATGTAGATTCCTTGTGTGTGTGTAGTTCGTATGTATACGTGTGTGTGTCATTCTGTTGAGAATTTGTATACACTATTGTTATGGTTTCCATAATCGTCACAAACGAAAAGAGAGTCTGTGTGTTGGGTGAGGGGGTGGTTAGTTGTGGACATCCACATAAATATGGAATTCAAAAGGATGGAACGAAATTGAAAATGGGTAGTAATTAGTGTCAAAAAGTCTCGCGACATAGTTGAAAGAGAGGAAGAGAATGAAAACGAGGGAGGGTGATATATTATGGATGGTGACAGGATTTTATTTTATTATTATCCCTCCCTCTCTCTCTCTCTTCTTACTCAGTGGTCACTTCCCTGTTCCATCTCGTCGACCACACAGATGATCCCTGATTTCACCCGCCCCCATCCAAAAATCATGAACAGTAGACAGAAGACACTGTGGACTAACAGGACGAGAGGGAAGTAAAAACTTTTTTTTTTCATCAGGATAAGTTCATAGTTTTCCCTCCTCCTGGACTCTCAACTCCCCGAGTCATCATCATCGGACGTAGTCAAAAAGGAAGGATAAAAATACAAAAAATACACCATGAAACAACACATATACAATATATGAGGTATGGGGGTTCTATAAAAATCCCCCTATTTTTACAAGACCAACAACAGACGCTGGACCAGTGGCGATATAAAACCAAAGTCATAAAAAAACCCTCTCGCCCGACACTTTTACAAGGCCAAGTTTGCTGGCTGGTAAATAAGCAAAAAGTGAAGAAGAGTCGTGTACAATATATATCCATATATATCGTGTGTCTATACGTATAGCGACCAGATCAACCGGGCCAATTTTACCTTATTAGATTGTTCACACTTCCTACTCTCCACTGATGCACACACACACACACCATCACGTGTATTTGCGTGTGTGTGTGCTTTTATTCGTGTACATGTGGACACGCACATTTCAAAGCTTTTCCCAAAAATTTTTGACCAGACACCACCATCCACCACGGACCATTTACGAACCTAAAAAAAGATTCTACAATTTACAACTTGTCTCTAATACACGACAGCTTGTTTTCCCTCCACCCTCCACCCTCCACACACGCACAAACGTTTCGGGAGGAACTTCTTTTCCCCACCATTTCTTAACTGCATGTAGCCTTCATGTTGTAGAATGATTTGCCGAAGCACCTTGCGTCTTTTTCTCGTCTTCAAAAATCTAAGTGATCTTCCAGAGGGTGGTTGGTTGTGGATGTGGTATTGTAAAAATACATGGTGCTGAAATAAAAGTACACAAGTTGTTTTTGTCACAAACTATCGAGTTATACCGTAATGTTCCTATGTGCGTGTGTGTGTGGGGATTTTGTGTGTGAAGGAAGATGTAGAAATTACATGGACAATTTTGATGGTTCTTCGGACTCTCTCGGCACGACCGATTATGGATCGTAATATGACTTTCTGAAATGATTTATGCTGCCATCAGCAACAGTCGAACGAATGGAAGGTTTCTTTTTTTCTTCTCTCGCTCTCGCTCTCTCTGTTTGTGTTTCATTTTTTCTCTCCTTCAACACATGGATCATCGCTAGAGCTGGAGCTTAAAAGACATCTCTTCTCATTCCAGAGTTTCCAAAAGGAATTGACGGGAAAGAAAAAGTCTCCCCAAAAAAGAGCCGCCAACAGATTATTTTTGGTATGGCATGGCAGGAGAGAGAGGACATCCTTGTAATGGCAACATTCTATACTATTCCAAGGGATAAAGATAAAGTCTTCCAATTTATCTTGAATTTAATGTTTCAGCAAATTCCATCTTTTCTTTTCTTTCCCATTTTTCTGCTGTTGTGAATACAATTCTTTCCGCCATGACGAATGTCTTGTTTTAAAGACAGACTTTTCCATACCCTTCTCCTATTTTTAATAATCTAGTAAATACATCTATATCCATTAAAAATTTGGGATTCGCAGGAAACCGTACCATCATTTCTTTCACATCTAACGCATGCATGTAATTGTCGAATGATCGGCCGAAAAATAGCAATTTAACGTTATACGTTTAAACTGTGAAGAGAGAAAATTTTTAGAAAAAATCTCCCCGCTTTCCATATGCGTGTGCGTGTGTGTGTGGTTTCCGAGCGTCGGTGTAGTATGTTTGTGTGTCTGGTATGCTCTGAACAGAGGCAGAGGACTTTGCTATGGGTGGACAAATATATGTGTGTGGGGATGACTTTAATAAAGCGAAAAGCGAAAAAGTGGGGGAGAGAAAGTGAAGCGTAAAAGGGAGTATTTCTTTGGTAATTTGCATAAAAATCTTATCAGAAGAATACCAAGCGTTGTCTTCCCTCTCCCTCTCCTCCTCATCCTCCTCTCCAGTTTTTGTAATAAGTATAAAAAGGTTTGACTTTGGGATTGCACTTTTTGGTATGTCACTTTATTACATTATTATGACAATGAGAAGAGGAGGGGGTGTTTAGGCTTACAGTCTTATACGTTGGATGTAATACACGTAGTGTACCTTTTGATATAGATGATACCGTAATTTTCATAATAGCATACTCCCAAATACTAGTAGCCCCTTCAAGTGCATCTCAACCCTTCATTTTTTTTGCTACTGTTGCTACTGTGAGAAGAAATTGCTCTAATAAGAACTCGCGTTCTAATAGAATAAAATATTGTACATAGCCTAGGACCACCACAAAAGAAATTACGGTATCCTTTCCCTGTACGTCACACATGTATCCTCATTGTCGGAGACGGAAGCTCCGAATGTCGACCCCTGGTTGATGCTGGTGGTGGTGACTCCCGATATTATTGTACATTCACTTAGTATGGATAAATTCCGAGGGAAGAAACCCACAACCAAATAAGATGAGTCCAACGTTTCTCTCCCTAGAAAAACTTCTCCCTTCCCTTCTCTTCTTTCTCTTCTGTGTATTGAATGTACACTTGGATTACCCTCAATGAGAACGAGGGTGCGTGTGTGTGTGTACATAATACATAGAGTTGGACAGACTAAAACCACGGTTTAATTTGCTCCTCTTCCTATTTTATGCATGCATGAGTTTTGGAGAGCAGAGAAAGAGAGAGGAAAGAAGACTCCGGTAGATAGTAATACACAAAATATATTGTGTACATCAGAGAGATCCTTTATCCACCATGGCTATTCATTGCATTATTGTCGGCGGTTGACTAGATGGATGAATCTCTCTCTCTCTCTCTCAGGATAGAAGAGTCAAGTGTATTGTGAATGTGTGTTCACCGTGGATTCTCCACGGCTTCCGTCTACCTCCTTAACAGCCTCAACTTAAGTTTGCCTTGAATAATACATTTCATCCATCCCTCCTCCTCTTCATCCTTCTCACCAACATCCACTATGCATAATTTTCAATTTTCTGTCCGCGCGACCCTTCCTACAATATATTGCAAAGGGGAACTTCCTATTTTGTATGTAGTGCTCACATTCCATGCATCATACGACTACAGTGGGCACACACACACATAGAGAGTCCTTCATCAAACTTTCCTCTCCATCCTCCCCCTCACTCATTATTTGATTAAATTTGGGACTGATCTCTCAAACAATAATATTGTAGGGTCACAAAAATCTTGGATCATTTCTGCTTTACGTACAAAAGTTATACTCCCTCTAACCTGTCACACACGTGCATACATGTATTTTGAATGCGTATGCAAATTTTTGAAAGGATTTCAAAAAATATGGGAGGAACATTTCGGAGGATCCTTCCCCTTCCCTCACTCATCCAGTTAAATCAAACAGTTTATGGAAATGTGGAGCTGGAGAGTGTCCAAAATTTGTGATAACTGAACTCATAAATTTCGACCAACTGATTACGTCTACAATGTTATGCTTCCTTGTCCCTCCCTGTCTCTCTCTCTGTATGTGTGTGTGTGGTATGCATGGATGTGGGACGTATAATTACACATAGTGTTTAGTTTATTTCTTTAATTTACTCTTAGTGGTCCATGAATTCCTCCTTCTACCCCTCCACCACATTATAAATATATTTGAAGTTCCCTCTATAATGAAAGTATACGTACACAAAATCCTGGATTAATAGACAAGAGCGTCATAAAATGTTCGAAGCTTTTACTGTAAAAGAGAACAGACATTCTGAAGGCAACTGCTAACATTTACTCTCTGCTGCTGTTCAGAAAATGGGGGAAATTATGAGAGAACCGCAAATCATGAATGTCTGTTTTAATTAATTAGTTTAAATCTTCAGCGTCCATTTTAACCATTGTGTATTTGTACTTTCTCTCTCTTCAGGAAAAGTCCCATCCACTTTCAAGTCTCTTCAAAAACCGACTGTGGGTATCGTCTCCCAGTCTCCCTCACACACACGTAAGGGGAGTCGTGTAAAAATAGCAACAATCATTTAAAACGTAAGACATATGCACACTCATAGTCATGCCGAAAGATCTTTGTGAAAAGAGATTCTTCTCTTGTGATTTCAAGTTTCGGAGAAGATTTTCCCAAATTTTCCCTGACTGACTAATTAACTCATTTGTACGCTACTGTATTAAACGCAAGCTGAGAACAAGAGTAGAGATGAAATTGTGTGTAAAAGAGAAGGATAGAATATTTTGAAGGAAAATCCCGAGAGAATTTTGCATGACTCTAATTTAGGAAGAAGGAAGAAGAGAACATTAAATGTAACTACTTAAAAAAGGTAGCTCACCTGTACGTACATAGTGCGGACGTAACTTTCTAGTTTAACTAGAAGGTGATGGAATTAAACCTAATCTCTCTTCCCTTTCACCTCCTTTCCCACTCTCTTTGTAAAGACACACACAGGCATACACTCGCACAACATTGGAATTACAATTAATCGGATCCTGTGTTAGTCTAACTTTAAATTTCCCAGGAAATAAACGGCAGTTATCAGATAATTTGGCAACTACATGTTTATTATATACTCGTACTCCGCCTTTTGCAAAAAACAAAGGACTCGCAAAATTAATCAAATTAATTGGACTCCCAGTCGTCCCACATAAATACAGGGAGAAAAATCCACATTGTTGATACAGTTTAACTTTGTTTTCTATCTACAGGGATGTATTTTGAAAGCTCCAGTGTAATTATGCTATTTTTAAAATATGACAAGCTAATGTATCCACCTTTCTCATTCCCACATCTAGAAAAATAGAGTAGGAGTGAAATTAATTGTAATTTAATCCAAGGTGGAGCAAAATAAACTGCTGCTGTATATAGTTTTGATGTTGACCGACGCCAACAAGAGAAAGAGAAAAAAGAGTTGTTTTTAATTAAAATACACAGCAGCGCTTTGTGCAAATTACACTTTCCCAAAGCACACGGAAGGAGTATTATTTTTGCCAAACATTAATACACAGTTCAATGCACTTATCCATTGAAATTGGATTTTTTTGCAATTTACAATTTGTGCATCTGTCAATTTCAGGAGTGATGTCGAGCTATTAAATTTGAATTAATTCTATCATGTAGTTCTACACAATACAACAATGACTAGTGAAAGTGTCACACAGTGCATACATGAATGACACAAAGAGAGTAGAGAACATGACAATCAAAGAGAACAACTACACACACACGCACACACAATACAAATATAAATACAAATTTAGAGTGCAGGAGGTTGTGTAATTTTCACGGTCAGTCGAACAACCACCGGACGGATGCGAGTGTAAAACTTAATGAAAATGAATCAACTTTGAATAATTGTAGCACACACAGTACAATACAATGTGCAATGTATGAACATGTATGACTCTCTCTCTCTCTCATGGAATCTGACACAGAACATGTGTGTTTATCATACGGTTACTCTACTCCACTGTCCGTCTGCCATCCTGGCCGTGATCGTCAACTGTTGAACAGTACCAATAAAACTGGGTTCAAAATTGTTTACTCCGTGTGTGTGAGAGTAAAAAATTTTAAAATTTTGTAATGGAAACGTATGGTTTACAAATTTCTGTTTCTCGCATCCCTCTTTCCAGCTCTCGTTGCATCCACTAATAATATGTATTGGGAGTAGAATCATGGGATAATAAAATTTAAATCAGATGGAGTCATACAAGACTGGAACTGTATAATTGAATTGACCTATGCTGTACCCATCATAAAGAACTGCTGGAAGTGCCTGGAAGTCGAAATTTGTTACGAGAAGAGTTTCTATAAGTATCTACAATACACACATGTATAAGCGGCTGTGTATTTGATAGCTAGACTTGTGTACTCAAAATACAAGGATTTGGATACACGGAATAATGTACAGAAGGGAATGAAGTTGTGACTGTGGAAGGAGGGAGAATAACAATAATAGAGACAAAAACAACAGAGCTTTTTGGTTTCAAGTTAAAAGGAAAATTGTAGACTAGTACATACGTACCTACAATACATATAGTACAAGTCAATGTTGTAATACAGTCGTAGGAACAGAGATACCCAGTTGACATTCGACATGGATGAAGCGAGACCTAATGAAAGTAGTACATTTTCATTTCAGCTCTCAATATATCTTCCTCGTTCCATCCAGAGTGCGTGTCAAATGTCAACTTTATTTCACGACTAGTCTCACCCACCTCCACCTCTCTCTCTCTTGGTATGTGTGTGTTCGTAATTACCTACGTGGCTTCGGAACAAATGCTGTCTTCCTACTCACATACATACAGACACACGTTGCAGTTGAGCATTGCACACACATGGAGAGACACTTTTATTGAAGTTCATCGTGTGTTTTTACTCACCCTCCTACAGACACCATGACAGTGGGTACACTTACACTACCTTTGACTTCTGGTTTTTCCAATTGTATTGTAAAACTACAAGTGGGAAAACACCAACTGGGATGATCAAATGATCTTTATGTATAACACACACACGCTCACATACTTCTACGTACGTACTCCTCTGACTTTTTTTAGATTGGAGAGTTTATTTAGGAAGATCCACACGTTAAAACTAAAAACCAACAAAAGTGAGCAGTGGATTCTTTCGTGTTATTTATGGACAGGAGGAACTACCGAGACTTTCCACTTTTCCTCTGAGCGAAAAGACAATTGGATCGTTATTACTGCGAGTTCAGTATAGAATGTGAGAGTTGGAATGCAATAGCATGTTCCGAACATACACATAACTGGTGTTTCCTAGTCACATGAATAAAAAACGAATAGTCAATTTTCTGTGTAGAATTCCGATCTGGAATTAAGGATGTATAGTAGTTGTTAACGTATGTTCTCGCAAATCGATGGGCGAATGGACTGACCAGAAGAGAGAACATAAACAAAAAAAATTGGAATGCTCATCATCAAGTCTGTCTCAGGCCACTGGTTCCCATTGTGTTAATCACTTTGACACGTTACATGAACAATTCTGACTAGTCAACACCAGTCACTCAAAATGTTTTTGAAGTTTCAATTCTACCTGTGAAATAAAATCGTGTAAATAAATATAGAACATGGAATTGTCATATTATTCAGTAATTTTTTTAAAAAATGGTAAAAAGAATTTCCAAATAGAATTATAATTTTCTTGGTCGGATTAGAAAAACTAAATTTGTTTTTTTAGATTTCTAATCGACAATCCTAATTGAATTTTTAAAATCCCCTTCTCCCTTAGCAGGAAATTACCCATAATCCATTATAAACTGTTGACTATCTACGAAATAATGCACACTCCCTATCCAATACATTACATTAATTTTATATCATTTAACACAAATTTCACTGGG
Source organism: Pygmarrhopalites habei (assembly GCA_009870185.1). Taxonomy (NCBI): domain Eukaryota; kingdom Metazoa; phylum Arthropoda; class Collembola; order Symphypleona; family Arrhopalitidae; genus Pygmarrhopalites; species Pygmarrhopalites habei. The sequence continues at coordinate 25,902 of WJFB01000334.1, read as the reverse complement.
GCACGTTAATACTTCACACTGAATCAGAGAGGATGCATGTCTGAAATACTAACCTTGTGTGTGTGTGTGTGTACGAAACACACAATGGAGCTAGTCACACTTGAACTGTGTCATGTGTGTGAACACGGAATAAAGTAATTAGCTCTTTTCCACTCCCGAGACTCACGTGTCGAATCAGAGGAAAGGAAAGAGGGGGGAATGGAGAGCTCCAAATTAATAAAAACTCGGCCTTATAACCTTACAAACCGTATGCCTCCCACACACACACACACACACACACACACACACACACACACACACACACACACACACACTAGGCAGGTATGTCGTATCAGTGCATAGCATCTTCTCATTCTATTTACTTAAAAAATTCCCCACAATTTTTTACTGGAATTATTACGAGCCACCAACAAACATGGCACAATGTGTGTACACACACGTGGGGACGATGATTGAGTGGTGGAGAAAATAAACATGAATTCTCTTTCTCCTCCTATAGATAAACAGTAGAGAAAGATGAAGGGAGGAGAAATGAGCTGTAATCAGTCTCATTTTCCATGAATGTCTCACTTAATTAATCATAGAGAAAGAGAGTGAGAGTGAGAGAAGCCCGGACCCCCTCACATTTTCGGGTCGCTAATTCACACGCTAAATATTCCATACACCTCCACACACACACACACTGTACTGGTAACCATAGTTGAGTGCCAAGAGGAGTAAACGTGCCGAAATTCAGGATTCTGCACAGTGTGTCGCCTGTACACAAAAAAAGTTTCACTTTCGCTCAAGCGAAAAGAGACACTCGTCCACTTTGCTCTTGGTTGTTGTTGTAGTCGTTGAGGAGACGCCGAAGGATATTTTGGAGAATGTGGGACGATGGTGACAGAATTGATCTTCACTCATACACACTTCGCTATTCATACGATTCTTTGCGAATTTCCCAACTCACCATCTAACAATAAGTTGGAGAGAGAGAGAGAGGGAAAGGAGGATGGAAATGGAATCTTTCCAAAATCTATAATGTACGAGACTGGAAGTTGGACGAACATATGCCATGACTGTGTCTAAGTAAAAGTGATGGGAATTCTTGGACGAAAACTAGAAGATACTGTCCTCTACTCCCATTCTGTAGTCACTGCCTCCGGTGCACAATATCATGATTGTGCAAAGTGAGGAGGAGGAGGAGACAATACAAAACTTCTCGTACCTCTTTTTCATCCTATCTCATCTATAATATATCCTGGACTCCAGGACCTGGAGAAAATGTAGATCAAAGGAAGAGAAAAACTCTTTATTCTCCTCCCTTTTCATGATTTCCACTTTGCCATCAAATGATGATGGGGATTCGGAGAAAGTAAGTACACAGTATAGAACAAAGGATCTTTGGGTTTCCGGCTATGACACACTTTCTTCGTCCTTGTTGTCATGAAAAACGTCAATTATGGAGCGTAGCCTAGCTAGGAGAACTAATACATTACATTTTGGGATTGCACTATTCTACGATGCAGAGAACAGACTCCCATCAAAGCGTAATGAAATATTTAGCCACTATTCTACGAACCCAGAGAGGTACGATCATTATTACTTCTCCTAACATGCAGACACACACATAAAGTAATAATAAAATTCTTTACAAATACCTCAATTAATTTTCCATGCAAATTAAATTTGCAAATGTAACTCCTGTTACACACTTCCTTCCCCCTTGCTGCTGCTCGTCTTGCTTCGGAGAGTCAGCAGTCAAAATTGTGATGTGTATTTAAATATCTGCATGTAATGTTCAAAGTTGACTCTTTGGAGTCACAAAATGTTTGCAATTGTAAAACAGCTCTCTTGTTCTTTAGTCTTCTGTTCTAGTTTCTAAACTCTCTCTCTCCACACACACACTCTACTCATCCACTAACCACCATCATTATAATTGACCTATTCTTAATGAAAGTGAAGCCAATTTTGAGAGGCGTTCTTTTATTAATTCTTGTTTCTCTCCCTCTCTCCTGGATGTGTTTGTGTGTGTGTCTCATTGTCTAAATGTGGCTGAGAGGCTGTGAAAGAGATAGTGAGACGGAAGAGAAAAAAGGAACATTACTTTAAATTAACTTGTATTTCGCATACCTTGACAGCTACATTATCTCTTTCAACTACAATTCTTCCTTTATAACCATGATACGCACACACACACACACAACTCACTGTGCAGTTTGTGTGTGTGCTCGTGCTCATCCTAGACATAGTGTAATGGAGTGTTTTGTGCATGTGAATTTTTGTTCGCCCTCCAAAAACTTTTATTCTCTCTCTCTTCCACTCTTCCACTTGTCTTTTCACAAAAGGTTGACTGTACTTTGTCTTTAGTCGTAATTTAATGTATGGTAACCTTCGTTTGCATTTTCTGCACTATATTAAGCGCAAGTGTGTGTGTGTGTAAGAAAAAAGCAAAAAAGTCCACCGGATGCAAAAATGAGCTCATTTTTTTCTTTCCAACAAGGAGTTTTCATTCGGTTCGGTATTTTTTTCCCTTTTCCAAACCCCACGTACGACTTTTGCCGTCTAATATCTTTGCTCACGTGTGTGTGTTTGTGTGTGTCTCCACTTTTTTTGTCCGCCACAAAGACAAGACAACACAGACACACCATCGTCGTCTCTACACACACAGCATGCTTTTCAATTCCCAAAGCCTTGACTGTAGGATGAGAAGGTTATCCCAGTGGCAAGTTAACTAATTTCCTTACCCAGTTTCTGTCTGCAGTTAAGTAGGAAGAGAGAGAGAAGGAAAAAGTGGGGAAAAGAAGCAAGAAAAATGACGACAGGGCTACGCCTATAATTCTACGTTTTTCAGTTCTCTCCTCTCTCTCCTAAGAGAACGGCAAATGACATTAGAAACTGAGGACTCAGGATGAAATGGAAGAGAGATGCCACCGTGCTGGTGGAATCTACAGGACCTCGTCTCCTCCTCCTCTTTTTCTGTTCTGTGGCTGGACGGAAAAGAGGGAGGCTGACGAGAGTGACAATGCATTGGTGGGAGTCGAAAAGTTGACAAAAACACCACCAGCACACACACACACACACACGCACACTTTCCAGCATTTTCAATGTCAGCGCCAAATACCGAGTGCCGTCAAGAGTAATGGCAGCTAGTGAGAATTGGAATGTATGTAGTCATTTGGACGCACTTGAATTGCTTGCATTTTCACTTTTTTCCCTCTCCTTTTCCTTTCTTCCCTCTTTCGTGCCGAAATGTGAGACGGCGAATAATTTTATCGTCCCTTCGACGTCGTCAGCCAAGTAGGATTTTTCCTCAAGGTGGATTTGTGTGTGTGTTCCACAATTTATTTACTTCTATTCCATATCATTATCTTTTTTGTACACACACACACAAAGAGAGAGTTGAATAATAGATGTAGCAAAGTAGAAGTTTAAAACAAAAAAAAGTCCGCGTTCGGCTGGACTGGATTGGAAAAAGGGACAGGAAGGGTAACTGAAATTGAAATTTCAAGTGGTAAAGTGTCATGAATTTTAAAAGTCAACGTCCCTCCTTATTCCTTTCCCCCATGACTACTAACAAGACTGATTAAGAGTTGGATTAGAAACCGCGTAATAAATTCCATGTTCGGTTTTCTTTACACCCAAGTGTAAAGAGGGGAGAGTGTGAGTGTTTATGTATTTTCCATGTATAATAATAAGGAGTTGAAACTAGAGAGAAAGGAAGGGAAGGAGAAAAAACCTGTTCAAAAAAACACGAGTTTTTATGTTCCACTGTATAAAAAGAGAAATAAAACTGAAAGGAGATACGATAGTAAATATTTTGAGTTTCTTCATATAACAACATGTCAAATTTGGTGTTCACTACACTACTCAAAACAGGGACCGTGTTAAGTATTCCGCTATTCACACTCACACATACAAGTGTGAACTTGGCCGTTTTAAAAATGTGAATATAAAGTGGAAAAATAAGTCAATTTGTGTGTGTGTGTGTGTGTGTGTGGAGGGAAGGAGTAAAACAAACAAAATAAATCCCACTTATCACCAATCAATACTATTACAATTTTTTTGCACCATGTGTGTGGGTGTTCGCAACAGTACAACACACACAACTTTTTAGTGTGTGAATTGTATAAAAAAAAGTTTAAATGACGTCGTAATTCTGACATAAGTAAAGTGAGATCAGTAAAAAAAACTTGAGATGGGTAATGCATTCTCCATGTTACCTTCTTGAGTACAATTTATCATCCAAAAAATCTTGTTGATCAACCACCATATCAAGTACAGGCATCCGTGTGTGTGTTTATTGTGTGTCATCAAACAAGGGGAAGTACAACATTTATGACGATGCACTGGAATTTTGTAGTTGTATGTACATTGTACATACAGGAGCCTAGGTCATGTACGCACTCGTATCAATTGTGAATTGTATCGTAAATGAACTTGTAACTCATTTATTCTTTCTTTTCCATTTCCATGGTCATCTCTCACTCTCTCTCTCTTTTCCATGACTTGTCAAAGTCGTAAAAGGGAAGAAAATGTACGCGCACACATGGGTATGGAGAAAAATGTAAAGCAATATAAAATAACCTTTTTTGTGAGCACAATATTATAACTCCGACAAATTTGCAAAGGGTGCACTATTTCAAAATGTATGTTTTTTCTCCACTCTCCATCTCTTTCCCCTTACCCTCCTTTAATGCATTTGTGGTGTGATCGTAAAAGTAATTTTGTGTGCGGTGTCAAAAACGTTTAATTTCTACCATTAAAATGGATTTTTATGTAACCCTTCCACTTTCACCGGAATGAGAACGATTTTTGCATGCTGTGCAAATTTTTTTGTTCCTTCACACAAAAAAAACTCTCCCTCCAGCCAGCCGTGTCCACGATGACAGATGGAGGTCAATTTACCAAAAAAATAGTCTGAATCCTACACGCAATAAACTCTTTTCCCATCTGAATAGTCAAAGAAAAATTGGGAGTGGGAGAGTTCAACTAACGAGTTAACCCGGGAGAATATTTGGCTGACACATTTATACTTTCTCTACAGAGAAAGAGAAAGGCGAGTGGGTCATGAGACTGTCCAAATCAATTAACAGACTCGAGGAAAATAACGTACTGGAATCTGAATGAAAATTCAATTTTCCTTTTCTTCTTCTTCTTCAGTGTCCCACTCACTTTTTTCAAAATGTGTTCCAAAAAACCCTGCCAAAAAAAAGGCAAAGCCTATTTTTTTGTAACTTCTTGTCGAGCCTTCTTTAAAAATCGAAACTCTCTCTCTCTCTTTCTCTATACACAACACACACAAAATTCAATTATTCCTTGAAAGAAGCCATACTTTCCTCCCATCTTTCTTCCTTCCCTTTCTTTGTCGTGTCAAAATTCATTCAGACTTTCAAATTCACAAAAAAAGGAAGATGACTTAACCCAAACATTGCATCATCTTCTTTTTTCCCTCCATTAAGCTTAACGGACTTCCTTTTCCTTTTCCCTCCACAGAAAGGAAAAACGGAGCTAGAAATTCTCTCCAGTGTACTGCTCAAATCAATTTGCAAATGTGCCAATTACTAATGACTTGGTTTTACACACATCATTTTGTAGCTTCACATTTAAAAAACATGGTAAAAAGTAGAACTACACACACGCACACACAAATCCCTGTACAGAGTTTACATCGTTAAGTAGCACACATATTTTCTCCTTCTTGTTGACTCTAAATGTCAATTTTTTAATCTGTGAGGCTGAGATGGAGATGACGAGGGCGGAACTTAATGAACCGTTCAATGTGAGACAAAAAACTTTCAAAATTTTGAACCAAAATTTCCTTCCAGTAGTTTCAACTTTACATACACCAACATCTTTAGAAGACACACGGTGAAGAAGACTCTTTGAAAGGAGAGAGTAAGATGTTGCAAGACTTTCAATTTCACTGAAACTTGAAGCGTTGAATACCCCCCAACTTCTTCCTTCTTCTTTCTTCCTCTCTCTCAAAAGTAACTGCTACTAGATGCATAATTTATAGATGCGACGTTGAGGAGGAGGAAGAGGAGGAAAGAAGTTTTGAAGTGTCAACAGTGTTATGAGTTAGGGATGTTGTCGGCTCCCGCTTTCAGCCCGACAACGACGACAACCACGGTGCGTACCAATGAACCGACGACAATAATTATGATGATAGATGACTGGGTATTTCATGAAGGTCAAATGCCAATTTTTGTCACACCACCACAGACACACGCACACAAGCCAACGACGCTGTGCGGGGAGGAAAGAAGCTTAAAGTATTGAAGTTGGAATTGAAGCATATGCTGGTGTGTGTGTGTGTGCACAACGGGCAAGTTCATCATGTTGAAATTCCATGAAATCACATTAGTTGTTCTTTTCCCAAAAGTCCCATGTCAATTTGAGTCGATGGAGAAATGAAAGGAGAAAGAGAGAGAAAGGACCGTGACACTTTCTGTCTTCAAGACAGAAAGTGTTTTTTTACTTTATTCTGCTCCGTTGCTCTACTTTCTCTTTCTACTGTTAATTGCCTTTCGTCCTGATAAGGTCGTTGAGAATTGGCGAGTGATTTTTGTGTGTGTATAAGGATTAGAATTCAATGTTGTCGATTCGAAATCCAATCCGGATCCTTACGATCTCTCTCTCTTCTTTTGGAATACAGAAAGAGAGAGAGAGAGCTGGAGCTATTAAATTGATAAATGCGGACTCTTGCGTTCCAAAATGTTTCCTGCCTTTCTCTCAAAAACTAGTGTAGACTCTGAGTAACAGTAAGGAGAAAGAGAGAGAGGGAAAATAGAGCGTGAAGAATTCAACATAGAAAAGAGGAGGAGGAGGAGGAGGACGGGAGGGGAAAAATGTAACTTTTTATCAATGAAACTATCCACTTTTCTACTTTATCTTAACTCTTTCTTCGAGGATCAAGTTTCTTTCGTAGTTTCACACACACACACACAGACACACAGGCACACACCCAGGCGGACACATGTAGATAGTGTGTTTACAATGGGAAGTTGGCTTCCTTGATTTTTTACTCTTCCATTCTCCATCTCATCTGCACACTTCGTCTCCTCATCGATCCTCTCACAAGATTGCAATATGATCAATGATACTGTGTCACACACGCACGCACAATATCCTGAGAGTGGCTCAACATACACAAACACAGCAACGGCAGAAGTAACAACAAAAATGGAGCCAATGTATTTATTTTCCAGTAGACGTGAGACAAGAGATGAAGAAAAGGAAAGAGATTCTCTCCTCTTCACACTGCTTCACAGCTAAACGATCCACATCTGATTGAGACTGACGGCTTATTGTCATTCAGTTGAGAACAAGATTGGTTCGACACTTCTGACTTTGTACTTTGGGATTTCTTTCCATCCAGATTTATTCCACAGTAACACGCACACACAGACACACTCACACAACAACCAAGTTGGAAATAGAGACGCACGAAATTCTGCCTTGCATTTTTTTGCCGTCTTGGAATTGGCGACACTTTTATTTTCTATCACACCATCACCATCATCATCATCATCATCGGTATCACTGTATTTTGAAAGGGCAAGGAAAATTCACTTGTGCCAATATTACACGCGTCTATTTTTCCAAGAGGAGACCAAAAGGAGGAGGAGAAGAAGAAGGGAGGAGAAACAAAGTCGAGTTCGATTGACAGTCCACAGGAAAAAAAACTTGTCACTCTTGGTCCGTCTCTCTCTTCCTCTCTCTTTCTTTCCGATGTGCGTGTGTCTGTGTGTGTGTCAGTTGAATCTCGGGGGTTGGTTTCTTCTTCAAAATCTCACGAGTCTCACCCACACACACACACACATACACACGCAGAGGATGAACTGGATATTTATTACCATTGTCTCTCTCCCTCTCTGTACTCAACTTCCAAGAACCATGTTGTTTGTTATTTTGTTAAACTTGTTCCGTGAATTGGACTGCTTGTCGAAACAAAATTTGTACGTAAAAATAAGAACAGCCCTCCTCTCCCCTCTCCCCTCTCTCCTCTAATTTCCTTTTGAAGAATATGAGAGTGTGTGTACGTGGCTTAATAGCGGGAAAAGACATGGATGCAGCTTGTTGACACACACACGAACACTAGCACACAGAAACTACACAGAAACACAATGCAATATTTTAATAGACAAAAAAATAACACGTTGAAAGGGAAATGACAGAGAGTGAAGGATCCATTGTAATGTTTGATGTATGCAATTAGGACAGGTAATAAAAACCACACACACATGTCAATGTCACTAATTATTTGACTCCAGTCTACAGGTACACAGGCAGGCACAGTGAAATCCGATGCGCCCGAACCATCCATAGACTTTGTATACAATTGTCATCATTTTAACTCCCATTCCCTTCTCTCTACTTGTGTTTGTGTAATTTCCATGTACATTCCCTATTGTGCACCTTTCATTCATTGAGATTTCTTATTTTGATCTTTTCCCCCCTCTCTCAGTTTCACTGCACTGCCACGCAAATATCCTCCTGTTTGAACCCTCATTTCATTTTACACAGGAACACACACACACAGATTGTCTATATTACGAAGTAACAAGGAACAGTGTGTGTGTACGTGATCCAATCTAACATTATTGTCATCAGATTTATGATCTTTTCAGGTCATCACAATAGCAAGGGAAAATGAGAGTTTGGAAGAAAAATGTCATACAAATAATACTCCACACATACACATACACACACACATTTATCCGTACACGTGTATACTCTGCCATACAAAACCCGGAAGAGAAGGAATTTGGGCTGGCACAATAACAAAAAAAATTGTGTAGTCTCCATATTACATATATATATACGACACATATTATGTGGCACCACAGTCACACAAAAAGTGTGTAAAAAATATTACGTATTAGTTTCACAATCCTCAATTTTCTCCATTGTGGAAGGAATAGGGGAGGAATAGATGGAATTTCGAACTGCAAAAATAAATTTGAGGTAATACAAAAAAAACGGAGTCAGGACAATGTGGATGTGAGTACATAGAATGGTGGGTCTCTCGGGGGGAAATAAAGCGAGAGAGGAAGGCAAGGGCAGTCGTTCCATGATCAATAGGTGAGAATAAAAAATGAAGGAATACACACCAAAAAAATATTGTATGTATTGTGTGTGTAGAATATTATATAAAATATTTTGGAGAGAGAGAGAAAAAGGGAGAAGGGAAATCATTTAATTTTAATTTTTTCATCCGTTCCTACAAAACTACCTTGTACAATAAATGGACTGGACTGACTACAGGAGAGTGTAACTTGTGTGTGTATTTACTTCTCTCTATTCATCATAGAAGGGAAAAGGATCGGGTCAAAGGAATGATAATAACTGTATGATGTAAGCATAAATAATGATCATTAGTCCGAGGACTGATTGTATTATGTAACCATCTTCCTTCCCCAGGCAAAACCTTTCACTCTGTGAGAGTGAGGCTAAGAGTGACTGTGTTGTCTCTGTTCAATCAGGATACAAAAGGAAGTACCATGTTTGTGCGGGGATGATACGCACAGATTTTAATTAATGGACAAACAAGGTCCGAATTAAATGTCATTTTATCGAGTCTGTGCGCTGGGGACAGAAATATTTTTTAAAGTATTCTGTTACACAGAGAGTACTACTCTTCAACTACGCTTCACTCTGTACAACTCTGTACAACTCATATATACAAAATGACAAATTCTAAATTAATAATATCAATAATACCGAATCCATTTTGAAATCTCTTTGCAAAACTACAGGCACTCAAATATTAAAAAATTTCAAAATAAATTGTACATCACAATCCCTCGTTGAGGTGAATAATTTATTTTCCACACGGAAAATGGTACCAATTGAATTGAATATAAATGTACGGGATCTTTTACCGTATGAAAATTTAAATGCTTTAAATTATTAAAAGACAAAAATCTCTGTAAAACTAAATATTTAATAAATATTATTTATACTCTCTTACCTTCCACACGATATATCCTTTCTCCAAGAATCCTTTCTCCTTTTTCACAAAAAATCCACTAAAAAGAAAGTCAAAATTCTCAACACACTGTACACACTATACTTTCCCCGGAAAAAAGCCTTCTTACAACGAACTCCTTGTTTTTCTCCTTATTAGCACACTCTACACTCCACTGTCACTCCGTAAAGTAGTAAAGAGTACTTTCACACTTTTCCAACTCGACACATCAAACCAACACCCACACATACAATAAAGTACAATAAAAATCTTGCAGAAAAAGGGATGAAGATATCCCACACTTTTACACTATGTAGTACACAACAGGAAGATACACACTCACATCTCTCATGTAGAAGAGAGAGAGACAGAGAATTAATTTTCCCTTTGAACAGAAGGGTAGCGACAACGAGCTCTCGACGGCCTCTGAAAGTAGACTGAAGTGAGGCGAGAGTGAGGAAGCTCCTTAATTCCGAGAGAATACAGTGAGCCCTCAATCTCTCAACTCAACTCTCTGCAGCGCAGAGCCACTCTCGCTCCAGCCGAACTGAATTTTTCTGCTCTAGGTACTTTAGCGTGAGGCTTCCACTGTGGTAACCTATATATTTTGTACAATACACTCTACCCTCTCTCTTCTCTCGTATATATTTTTACACACAGATTTCATACACATGGTCCACCATACGAGAATCATACATAGGTACAAAGGGAGTGTGTCTCTTGCATACAGTAGTACACGCTGGGATGTGTATATCCAGGGTCCCTTCCCTTTATACACATATATTTTTACACACATCCTCCATGGTCCATGGAAATATTTTTTTACCCCCCGAATGAAAGAACGGACTGAATTTGGATAACCCTCCATACCCGTCTGTGTGTGTGTGTAGTGTGTAGAGTGGAATAGAATTGACAAAAGGTTTTGCATATCCCCCAGTGATGTGGCCTACAATGTGAAAGTGTAGAGAGAGTCGAGTGAAATAATCTACAAAGCGTATGCTACCCTACAACAAGATAATATAATAATATATTATTATTATACTTTTTGAGGTTCGGCTTATGCTCATTGCCATTGCCATTCTGGTGTGTGTGTGTGTGAGTGGGACACGGTTCCCATTAGTACGTTCCACAACTACATGTAATGATATCATGCAATGAAGTTTTCCCTCCTTCTCCACCGCTATAAATGCCCTGCTACCCGTTTGTCCCAGGTCCCTAATGCTGAGAGTGTGGTGTGTGTGTGAAGCTCCTCTTCTCCGCCCTGTATTTATCACGGTCAAATAGCAAGTGCTTTTAGAGTAAAAGGAGGGGAGGGAGAGATGTAGTTTTTCCGGACCCCACATTCAACATTATACATACAAATATAATATATTGGATATGGAGGGAAGGAGGGAAGTTCCCAAGTTTGAATAGGGATTCTAAGAGACCGATGTTGGTGACTTTGGTGTGTGTGTGTCGGACGAGTGCGAGTGGAACGTTCCGAACGTTGGACTAGATTTTGGGTCTCTCTTCTGGGATGAGGAGGATGAGGAGGAGGAGGCTGGGAGTGGAAAGATCATCTGTATAAAGTAAAAAGCTTTGCAACTTGAATATTATGCGACTGCACCCTGTACTCTCTCTCTCCCGGTGTGTGTGCGTGTGTGAAAAGTAGTGACAAGGAAAAGCCAGTCTATCTATAGTATTCAGCAAAAGACTTGTCTCACTCCAAGACTTTGTGTGTGTGCGTATCGGGTGTGCTGAATGAATGAAAAACTGCCCAAACTCAGCAATCGCCTCCATCAGGAGGAGGAGGAGAAAGAGGAAGACAAACCCCGAGTCAGGAACTGAACACACACAGCATCCTGGCTACACTATGGATGTATATGGATGGATGGAATGTCTGCAAAGTCAAAGCCAAAGTATAGCCCATTTATTCATTCTTGTACTCTTTTTTATTTACATCCCTGAACCGGAGTAAAACGTAGATTTTCGGTGGTGGTGGTGTGTACTATGTGTGTGTTCAGGCTACTCGAAAGCTCAACCTACAATTCATTCTTAACGCTCAGAGACAAGTACCTGACTTGCTTTTTTCATTCACTTCCATTAAACTCCCTCTGCTTTGTATATACAAAGTGTACAAAAGTTAAGTTAAGTAGTAGGATGACTACACATTTACTTTTCACTGGGTTACCTCATTCCTCGTTAACCTATTTGTGTCCAAGAATAATTTACACTCGAGGACGCAACACGTACAAAATTACAAATTTATTTACTCCTTCTTCCCATTGACTTTTTTCCGTGCACATCATTTATATTTTGTGTCTCTCTCACACTAAAAAAATGTTCTTGATCATTCATCCACTTCATCCATTTTCTCCGGTCTCAGGATTCTGCAAAGTTTAATGAAAAAACGTTCGCCCTGTCAAAATATTCTTTTTCTCATTCTCCTCCATGAGAAAAACACACCCAGTGTATGTGTGTGTGTACACATGATTCCCTGTTTTAAATTTCCGAAAAATCTTTGAGACAAAGTCCCAGCGCTACAGCTACGCTATGTATATTGCAAAATGTAATGAACAAAAAAAACTACGCTCTCCTCTTTAAAATGGACAAGGAGAGAATAAGATCCAATTCCACGACAACAAGTCAAAAAAAACTTGGGATATTGTATATACATTATACATTTACTATGCAACGGCAGTGCGAATGGATATTGCTGTGATTGGAATCTTTACACACGTCTTAAATTTCTTATGGTACTTGGGAACATGGGAACATGACACATTTTTACGAGTCTGCGACACCTCAAATAATTTTACGAGTTGAAATTAAATGAACAACCATTTTTTTCCTGTGTGTTCGTCATTGTAGATGTGAAGGATTAATAGACTTGACAAGACTCAGATATGACTCTAGTATGTACTATGCGTGTATACCTGAAAAAATACGTACACAATTTTCGATCTATACACAGAATGTAGGGAGTATGGACGGAAGCAGTGCTTTATATTACTTGTGTGGATATACGTTATTAAAATACACACACCTGTACACTCGCATTTCTCCTCCCCTGCTCTCTATACTCATGTTCTTTTCAATATTCTACACCCGATGGGATCAACCTTTATTCTTTCTCCCTTTTTTGTGCTCTTGTACAAGACTTGTTACCTCACCATGTAAACATCCCTGCAAATTAAATCATGTTAAGCTAAACCAAAGTTCCCTCTCCTTCTCTTATTTTTCCACCACAAATTCAATCTTCATCTTCCCTGAATTTTTTTTGTGTACATTGGTTTTGGTTTGAAGCATGGATAAGAAAATTCAAAAACTGGATGATCAAAATTTGTCAGAGGAAATGAAGGAAGATTGTGGTGTAGAGGATTTGAAAATCCAGTTTTATAATTTTATGAACTTTTGTTACACACACTCCTCTTCCTGTTCTGGACTATGTAGTGCTGTGTGTGTATGCGAAGGGATGGGGAATCAGGGAGACTGGAAATATCCGGACAATATATTCATGGACTACACAGATTCCACACACACACACTGCTAACATGGACACAGGTTTTTGTTGTGAATCCACTATCCAAAAGAGTCTTAGAGAGAAGACTGTATTAAACGGAGTGGAGGGTATTCAATGAAGAGGAGGGAGAGTCAAGATTGGAGTGGTTGGTTAGTTTAGCCTTTCACATCCAGTTAGTTTAGCTTTTTTTGTGTGCCAATGTGAGTCGTTTTTAGGAGGAGGAGGAAGAGATGAGAGGACCAGTGGAGTGCAGTGCGTGTAGAAAGCTTTAGGAAGAGGACAAAAAGGGATAAAAGAAGGAAGGAAGACGAGAGGGAGAGAGAAAGAGGAAGCATGTGTTCGAAAAGAATGGATCTCCCACAGGATTGAACTTGTGTCTGTCTTTCCGTGTGAAATATATACGGAAAGTCACACACACACACAGTCTCTCTTATGATCGTGCAGGAGAAACAGCGGGTATTACGCGGGGCATCATTCAGGAGAGTTTGGGTCCCAGTGAGAGCTCAACCTTCCCTCACTCTCTCTCTCTCTTCAAGTTTTACGAACATTTTTGATGGTGAGACGAGGAGAGGAGAAGTGTGCAACTTGTCCGTCCGTCTCTCCGTGTGTGTATGCAGTGTACAAAATGTGTACACCATAAATATAGGGACGGGTGTGTGTGTGTGAAGAGGATACCTGCAGACCTTCTCAAAATCGTTCAATCCCTGGATTGTAATGCATGTACTGGCTACAAGGTCCGGCAGTTAACCCTTGGATTGAACATAAAGCACAGACAGACAGTCATTATAGAAAAGTTAGGGCCGTTCAGTTTCACTCTCTCATCATTCCAGCCACTCTCTCTCTCTTCTACAATGCACTCTATCTACATACTGGGTGGACAAAGTGTGTGTACACGGTAGGATGAATGTACATGTACAAAATGATTCGGGAAATACCCGGCGAAAGTCCTTTTGTACAATCTATGGCTGAAGAGAGAGAGAGAGTCCTTTTGACGACGCAATACTTCCCAGACAATCCATCCAGGAGGGTTCTCCGGTTCGGAAGGATACTTTGTCAGATTATTGCATGTGTCAGAGTGAGGATGACGAGACGTGGGCTGACACGTGCTCATATTTTTCTATTTTGTTCAACTGGAGAGAGAATGGGTGACAGGTCTGACAAGGGCATGGAAATTGATATCCGCTAACAGACACACACACACACTCACAGAGAGAAAGAGAGAGTCCGATGCAATTTCATTTCACTTGCGTTTGTCAGGGTTTAACGTTTCAACAGCTGCATTGTTTTTGATTCTTTGATTGTCTGTAGTTTTAATTTATTTTAACCAAATTAAATTTTTAATGGGTTATTCTGCATGTTTGCACAATTTGTGTGTTAGTGTTAACACGGTTTGGAAAATTTTATGAGAATTATGAAGAAATATGAGAATTCATAGAACGAAATTTACGCAAGGAAGAGTTGAGAATAATTTTTGTCTACGTAAAATATTTTAATACATCAAGAAAATATTTCCTAGAGAGTATAAAGCTTCGATCAAACACAGACAGTTTCAACCTTTTTTGTTTGAATCTGTCAAGTGCGCGTGTGAATTTTAAACCTGGTGTCAAGTTTATTTCCCAAAAGTACAAAAGTTTCACCAACTTTTCCTCCCTTCCTTTTAACCAACTTGGATTGGTGTGTGTGTGTGTGTGTGTGTGTGTGGTTAACCACACCACAGTAGAAAGGTTTGAGAAAACCTTAGTTTCGTTTTAAAATTTATGAACTTGAAACTATTTTTCCTTTCACTCTTCCGCAATAACTTTCACCTAAAAACGTTTTCCCCTCACCAGCTTTGAACGATCAGGGGTAAATGAAATTACATTGTGACCATTCAGTAAAAGCAGAGGCGTGTGAGTGTGCACTGTTTTCCCTGCGTAATGTTCATCATTAGGTAGTTTAACTTGATTATGTAATATTAAGAAATCATTTTCTCCATGTAAAACAAAGGTCAGAAAGAATACATACTTCGGTTGATGAGCTCCGTTTCCGGTTGTTGAACAAAAATCCTTTCGTGTTTGTACCAAGATAGTTCCATTTCTTCTCTGATCGTGAAAAGTTTGAGGTCAAAGAAATTGTGAATGAAGTGAGTCCAACAAGAATACACAGAATAAGGATGACTTCATTCGAATCTGGTGAAAAGTTCATGATGCATATCATGCAGATGATAATAAAACCCTAGTTATTACTTTTGAGAAAAGACATCATGATACTCTGCTAGACTCTCGCTTTCTCAACCTTCCTTAATTCAAGTTGTTGTTCTATGTGTAAATTAATTTCACGCTCAAGTTGGTCTCTTCACCATCCATACCCTTTCAGGTTAGATATGGCTGTATTAGGAGAAAAGGAGTGGTTTCTCCTTCTCCTATTCGTACAATCTTACCTCCAACAAGGAGTAGAAAAGGACTTGAAATTCCTTTTCCAAATAGCATATAGTAAATAGAAAGTTGTAAAAGTTTCTGAGCTGGAACATGATTATGAAAGTATAGTGGGGGATTGTTCTATCTTATAATAATGTTACTGTTCGAGGTAAACCAACAAAAACCCCGGGTGCACTCAAATACAACAACTTTCTTCAGCTGGAACTCCTTTTGAAGGGGAGTGCGAATGAGGAAGGATGCAGGTAAAGTGCATACAGGAAGGAGAAAGTTGGTACATATCATTAGAAATTTAAACTTTCCCAACACTCGTTCAATTCCAAAGGAAGATGAACAATTTTCATCTCCCTTTCATTGATCTCGTGCTATCCAGTCTCCAGTTTTATATACAAGAAGACTCTCATGATGATGTCGTTAGTACTAACCACAATTTTCTCACGATAGACTGTGCAAAATGTTTCTTGTAATTACCAAGAAATGCGGGCAATCATTAGATACTTGGGAGAAAGTTACTATACTCAACTCAATAAGGAATCGTTAGCTTTTATTTACATTTGATAGCGTACTGCTTTCTCTCACAAAATATTAATGTGAAAATATAATTCTAAAAAATGTTTAGAAACAATTCACAAATTTTGTAATAAAGCATTCTACAAACGGATTTTTTAAAAATAGCTACTAATTATTTTCCGATTAACCTGGACAACAATTGATTATCTAAACTCTAATCATCCTCACTCAGTCTGACGGAGCAATGACAGGGAAAGGTATTAACTATTGACTCCTTTCAAATTTCTGTGCTGCTGTTGTCATTAGAAAGTATCTTTCCCCTAGAGACATTTTTGCACAAATGACTACAGTGCTAAACCTACAGAAAAGAACACAAAGTCAGAAAATTTGGGTTAACCAACTACATCCACTTTTGTGTCAATGACCTCCTGACACTTATGTGCGAGGAAGGGAAAGGTAATGGCTCTTGTTCATACACACTCCATACTATGCCTACGACACCCAGAGGGAACGTAATGAGAGACTCCATCGAATTAGGTTGAGACAACTATCCGGGAAAGTGAAAGAGAGGAGATAAGGGAGGAGGAGGAGGAAGAGGAAAGAACACATTTTTTCCCTCGAACATACATGTGTACAATAAATATCCAGTCTGTTCCATCCAGTGCGGCTGATGGGAGAAAGCTGGGAAAGAATAAGCAGACAAAGACTAGCCCAAATGAAAGAGAGAGAGAAAAGAAATGAGTGGAAAACTGCTCTGAGAAAACAAAGAGGAGCCGTTGATAAGAGAAAACTACGACGCAAAAGATAAGGACCTACACGCACACACACACACAAAACAAGTTTCAGATATCTGGAGTGTAGACCCTTTGTACCTCAAACTTCCTTCGCCAACCGATTCTTTCTGTTGTTGTTCCCTACTCCTAGCTAAAATTTCCAAGCGGAAAGAAGAGAGAGAAAATATCTAGTAAATCCGCTTATAGATTGACCTACTTTGGTCGTTTCCGCAAAATATTGTACATGAGCTTTCTCTGCAAGAGCCCGAGTCTCTCTGGTACACTCGAGGAGAAAGGAAGAGGAGACTAGACATCACACTGGGTCTGGCCATTCATCTAAGAGAGAAAAAAATAAGTTTGGCTTGGACGGAGGAACAACAACATAGTATGAAGTATTGTACGAAAGGGTAGTGACTGTAACATTGAGATTTATAAGAACAATAATGAGAGACTCAGCTGCTATTGTGGATGTGTGAGGTTAGTGGTGACGACGGGACGGGACGGTGACGCAGAGGGAAACCATGGAGACGTGGAGAGGAGTACAGCCAAGGGTGAAAGAGGGTCATAGCAAGAGAAGGAAAGGAGAAAGTTGCGTCTGAGTGTTGTAAGAAGAGGACAAAGAGGTTTTCTCCACAACCCATCCACATCCTCTTCCAATGTTCCCTCTCCATTTGGAATGGTGTGTGTGTGTGCAATTTTTTTCTGAAGACTCCAAACGAATTGCATTTTCTTGGATTGGCCGACATTTCTTTCCGCGAGGGTAGAGTCAGAGAAAGCGTGGAGAAAGTGCGGGGAAGCTGCGTGGAGAAGGAATGAAATGATCGATATGAGAAGTGCATGTAGGATGTGGGTCTGCAAAATTGGGATGCATGGATCTGCGGAGCATGTATGTGGCCTCTTCCATGGGTCCCTATTGTGTCTGTGTATATGTGTGCGAAATTATAGGATGTGGAGGAGGAAGAGGAGGAAAGCTCTGCACACAGATGAATAGGAGAGAAAGTGCGAAAAGTGAAAATAGGTCAAATGGGAGCTCCACCAGTTCTGAGCTCCTTCCACCATTTTCCATCTCCCACTTTCTCTCTCTCTCTACTTTCTCCAGTTGCTCAGACTCCGTTTGGTAGAAAAACATGGGCAGACTCCAGTTCAGATTTTCAGCTACAACAAACTACCTTGAATCCCTTTTGATGTAGGTAGTAGCAACTTCCCTTGTAAAAGTGTGAGTAGGAGGATGACTCGAGTTGGATTCACTGCAAGTGCAAGGAAGGCACGGGAGAAAGGTCCTTGACCTCAACTTCTTTCTCCCCTTTGGAACATATGGGAATTTTACAATATGGTGTTGGCAGTCATTCCTAGGCGAAATGAGAGTTTTCATATTTACACCTCTGCAATCAATTGAATTATTCAAGAGAAAGAATTCTCTTCATTGTTATGAGGTAAAGAGAAAATTGGAATATTG
Source organism: Pygmarrhopalites habei (assembly GCA_009870185.1). Lineage (NCBI taxonomy): Eukaryota > Metazoa > Arthropoda > Collembola > Symphypleona > Arrhopalitidae > Pygmarrhopalites > Pygmarrhopalites habei. Next base: position 7,295 of record WJFB01000334.1, on the reverse strand, counting down.
CGTGGGGATTTTTCATGGGATGGAGAAAAGGCAGATTTTGTGAGGAGAGGACGCAATCGTTCATGCAGCGCATCCTCTTGGATTAGTTTGACTCTCGCTGTAACTGAAAAGAAGAAAAAACCGTTCCATAGCATTTCATTGGAGCTTCAAAAGAATTTCTAATTTTATGAAGCTACAAAATGGATTTAATCCCGATATATCCAATGAATATGCATTGGAGATTAATATAATAATGTTTTGCCTTAGATTTTTTGTAATAAAAAAATGTTGGGTTCTGATATATAATTTTTTTTCATACATACCTTTCCGCTCAAATGAATATCATTACTAATTAACTTGTTAAAATGTATGTAAACTTGAACGGAATGTATGTCAAGTGTAAGGAGTCGGAGGAGGGACGTAGAGGAGGATGAAATGCTCCATCATCATGAATCATGAATGAAATCATGAATTTACATTATTGATGAATGAAAATAATTGTAAGAGTTAAAAATAATATCAAGGTTATATGTTTAAGTGATGTCTCATCAACTGTAATAATGTGACTTAAACCACTTGCTACCATCATTTTGTACAAGCGGCTTTAATATTAATTGTCACATTAATTATGTTGTGGGGGATGAATGTGGAGTCCCAATTAAATAGTCTTTCAATTACATAATGTAGTTAGTCAACAGAGGGATTATGTAACCACAATAATCATTTAAGTTGTTCATGTGAATCAAGGAAGTGAGGTTGTGTGTGTCAGCTTCTAAAGAATTGCTTGTGTGTCAGAATAGTCGATCAAAATAAAATATATTAAAATAATTCTTTTCATTGTCAGAAGCTTAGAAAGTGGGGAAGGAGTGAAAGTGCAAGAATTAAGTGAAATGGAGAGAGTTAAAATTGTGACGGTAGAATGGCTGAGAGAAAACGTGTTGCTGGTGGGGACAATTTGTGGTGTCTTTGTTGGAGCAGTCTTGGGTATTAATAACATTATGTTTTAAATAATTGGATTCATTGTATGAATACACAAAATCCTGTTTAAAATTTTAGGATTCTCTCTCAAACCGTTGGATATAAGTGAACCAGTTAAACTTCTGATTGGTTATCCTGGAGAAATGTTCATTAGAGCATTACAACTGATGATTTTACCAGTGGTCATCTGTAGTTTATTTGTTGGTAAACGATTCATTTAGTCTTTTCATTAAATTCCAAATTATGTGCTGGATACAATTTTTTTGTACTTGAAATTTCACGATCAATTTCCACGTTTAATTAGGGTCAGGAGGACTCGGAAGAAAGTCAAATGGAAAAATTGTACTCCTAACTTTTGGTTACTTCTTGGCAACTTCTTTGCTGAACACAATTATTGCTACAATTCTTGCTGTGTCTATTCAACCAGGGTCTAATTTGAACAATACCATGTTGACAATTGGAAAGAATATACTGGAGGAAAGAAAAAATACTTTACTGGACAATTTCATGGATTTAGGAAGAAATATCGTACCAAATAATATGTTCACTGCATTTTTTGAACAGGTTATACAAATAGGTGTACGCATAGAAGTAGCTTTCTCTCTGAATTGAAAGTGAAAGTAAAAAAATATTTTTTCTCCAGACTGCAACCATATTTGAAGATCGTAATGGGAAAAGTGTTCGAGTCATATCCAGCAAGTAAGAAATTACAAGATATCCTCTTTAGAGAGGAGTAGTTAGTAAATTCCCATTAAAATATATTTTATTCATTAGGAAAGCTACAAACACTCTGGGAGTAATCATGTACACTTTGATCTTTGGTTCTGCTCTCTCAACTTTGGGTGAAAAGGGAAAACCTGTCCTGGAATTTTTCAAAATTTTAGAGTCCCTTGTTTTGAAAATTATAACTGGAATAATTTGGTAATAAAACTTTCACCCTATTTTTCTTCTTCATCGAATCTAATAGATTCAATCTATAATTCTTTTTTTTGGTCTTTGACAGGACGACTCCAGTTGGAGTGGCCAGTATAATTAGTGCTAAGATTTTGGACGTGGAAGACATGTGGGTGATCATGGGTCAACTTGGTCTGTTCATCCTGACTGTTGCTCTCGGAGTATTTTTGTACCAATTAGGGATTATGCAACTATTGTACTTCCTCATTGTACGGAAAAATCCATACAAATTTTATGTGGGTGTTCTCCCAGCTGGTATAACTGGATTCTCTGCAAATTCCTCGTAATTAATATTCTGTTTATTAGTAAACAATTTGAGGAGTGAGAAATTTCTAAATTATTAACTATAATTTTTTTGGTTTAATATTAGTGCTGCAGCTCTTCCTGTGACACTCCGATGTCTAGACGAAAATGTCAAAGTGGATCGGAGAATCTCTAGGTTTGTGGTACCCACCGGAGTGCAGGTAAGTAAAATTTGTATTTGTATTAGTAATAGTAATAAATACAAATTAATGTTCTAATTAAAATATTACAGGTGAATATGGACGGGACTGCCATGTTTCTTACTATGTCGTCAATATTCATTGCTCAACTGAATGGAATTCCCCTCACGTTCACTGACTACATTTCCGTGTGGTGCGTACTTGTCAATCTTCAAGACTTAATCGTGAGTGCAAAAAATTGATTAAAGGTGTCTTTTTTCAGTGTGCTGGCAACAGCAGTGAGTGTAGCAGTACCAACAGCGGCCCATGCCTCTCTAACAATGTTATTTATCATCTTGGATACTATAAATGCTCCCACAAGTGACATTGGACTTTTATTTGCTGTTGACTGGCTTCTGTAAGCCATTTAAAAAAAATTGTCAACTTTATAATCAGTGAAACTCAAATGTTGATTTAATAATGAAATAATTAAATTTGTAGGGACAGACTACGTACAAGCAACAATGTTTTGGGAGATTGTTACACTGCAGCCATTGTAGAACATTGGACAAAGTCTGACTTGGCAGCTATGGACGTTGAGGACACCAAAATAGAAATGTCTGATCATCCTCAAAAGTCAGAGAAAAAGGAACAATCAGTATGAACTGTAATAAATATTCTGTTAAAATGAAATTGATAATTGAATGGTAGCATCAATTGGCTGAGTTTTTGGACTGTTTGCATGGGTTTTGTCAACACAGCACATAATTTATTCTTTTCTGTATTAACATTTGCATTGTTTTTTTTCATAATAATTTTTGTATAAGTAACAGAATTAAAGAAAATGTGTGGATATAATAATACAATGTCGTATAAATCTGAAAGAAACTAGTTCATTAAAAAAAGTTCCTTGAAAAATAAAAAATATTTACAAAAATATTTGAGTAATTATTTAACTGGCCCCGTTTAACTGGGAACAGGTCAAAGTGAATATCGGTAAGAAATTCTGTTCAACGACTTGTGAATGGTAACATAAAACATAACTTATATATCGAATACTAAGTTCATTGGTTAAAATACTATTTAAAGGCACTGAGGAGCCAAGATACTGGAAAACAAAATACAATTGTATTATTCTACTATCAACATTTGAACACGGTTAAGATTAAATGCTAAGACAGGTAGACAGCAAAATAAATAATGACAAACAACAAAAATATTATGGGAACGGATAATTTGAGATAACGTTCTATTCTGTCCAACAACGGCTCTGTATTTCTTGACTTCTGTGAAACAATAAAAATATTATTTAGAATATTTTTTTTAAATTTATACTATACTTTCACCATTATTTAAAAAATATCTTACTGTGGAAAGCTCCGTGTCAGTGGACTCCAATTGACTGGAGGTCGTGACTAATCTTAATTTGAGAAGGACTCGAAGGAAACTGAGGAAAAATACTAGGAGGACAACAATGGACACTGCAAACATCCAAATATCAGTTGCCGTGATGGCGGAAGCTGGAGGAGCTTTTAGGATGGCAAGTTGAGAGATGATGACAATGAGGAGGAGCATCAATCCATTTAGTGAGAGACGAGTCAGACTTGCTTCATTCCCTGGACTTTTGTCGGGAAGGAATAAAGTTGCGTAGGACAAGGCAGCAAAGATGAGGGTCGGGAGGAGAGAACGGAAAACGTGGCTGAGACCACATCGGGTCAAAGTGAAGGACAGAGTTAAGTAAGCATACTCTCCCTCTTTAGTCCGGATATTCCTGGAACTTTGTTCTGGAAATCAAAACATTATGTAAGTATATTGGATTTATTTCACAACAAAATATGTGACGTTGGCGTATTTTTACTGACCTGCAGCTGAGATGGAATACTCAGAGTCGTACACAATCACATTTTCATTCACTAGGCCATGCCAGATCAAATCCAAATGTACTTTAGTATAACTGACTGTTTTCAAGGACACAAGAAATTTAATCAAAATATGATTTTTTTTCAAATAATGACAAAAATAGTTTTCTACTTACAAGAGCTCAAAGTCAATTGACAGTCTTGTGAGTCAAAGGGAAATTTGACAAATCTCATTGGACAATTTAATTGAACAGTCAATCTGGGAATTAGTAAATGAATACAAATTTTCAATAAAATGATCTCTCATAAATATAAATATTATGAATAGAAAGCTTACCTTTCATTATGATTCACTGAACCATCAGAAGAAATCTTAAGACTTGAACTGTGGTCTTCAGGTTGTTTGGAACTTAAAGAATTTTCAATGTACAAGTCAGGTATCCAAATTTTGGGAAGGTCATTTGAAAAACCTTGTTCACGACTTACTAAACTGCTCAGTCTTGGATCTGTCCATTGTTTTCGAAGGATCACATCAATTGTGACTTGATTATCACTCACATCTTGTACGGAGACAAGTTGGATGGCTACTTTGACAAAATCGGCTACAGCCTCATTATTTGGACGTAATGATTGGTCGTAGGTATCCGGTAATTTGAGAGCTGAGGTTGTGATTGATCTGTGAATAGGAGACAATCAATTTGTTAATTAGTAAAACTAGTAAAAGAAAACACCAAAGATATGGAATAATTCTGGAAGTATTTCCCTGGCTCACAAATAAAGAAAATATTTGATGATTTTATTAACATTTTTTATTTTCTACAGAAGCCAAATGAGGACAACCACAAAACCACAAATAGAAACAATCACGACAAGAATGGCACATCAATTATTATCATTTATATTTCATGAGTGTGATTCACAATTATGGTCATGGCTCCACTCGTCGTAACTCATTTTTTCCAAAAATAGTATCTTTAAATGATTTTCTCCACGTGTGTCTTGCTTAAGGCATTCCACATTTGTCATATGCTACAGTCACAGTCTTAATAGCTAAGAATCAAAATACCTCAATAATTATCAGTTGATGAGTTGTACATTTTCTAAATTAGAAGTTCTAATCGATTCTTAATGACAACCCAAAGCCAATTATTTAAAACAGTTAAATTCTATACTTACATTATGTGTAAAAAAGTCACTGCTGCCATCACTGAACTCTTCCATTTCCTTGTTGAAAACAGTTTTGTCCCCAATCCCAAATTCATGATGAGGCAGGTTGAGACAGAGTCAAATCCCGGCAATCTGAAAATAAAACAAATGACAATGTAAACCACTTGTAGGAATCTCACACTGAATAAATTAAATTAAATTCTATTCTTTGTGCAATCGTGTGTGAGATCTTGCTCACAATAGTGAATGAGAGGTGAGGTAAACTGTACACGTAATTTGGTACTTGGTACTCACACAATGAAAGAAAAGTAGAGTTGTGTACTTTACCTAGATTCAGTGTCACACACAAAATCCAAGGCTTTTGTATCCCCCAAAAAATCACAAACTACAACTAATCGTAAGTACAGCAAAGAAGTTTTGGAACACACACTTTAAATTGACTTGTTGATCTGATCATGAGAATTGTGCACAATCTTCACACACACACACACTAGAGTTGTGGCTTTGTCACAAAAAAGTTCTACTGATCCAACGTTCTGAACATGAAGAAATGAAAAATTTCATTTCCACTGGCAATTTCCAAAGGGGGAGAACGAAAAGATTCACATTCTACACAAAACAAATTACTACAGTCTACACGCTTCCTATTATTGTATTGTAGTAGAGTAGTCGTGTAAAATGGGATTCTAAACTGTCCACCTCCACTCGTTAGTCGTTAGTGTAATAATAATATTATGATTTTATTTGAGAGAACAAGACAGGGAAACAAGAGAGGAAACACTGAGACCCCGTAGTCATGATTTTAGACTGTTACTACTCATGATTGAAGGAAAAGTTCAATACCCCTATCCTCATCCATTAGACATACATATATACAATATTCTGTCCAAGACTACTGGCACTATAAATACAACAGAATATTATATGGTCCAAGACCCTGATAGCAAGAACGAATTGAACTTCATCAGCGTTTTGTGTACATATACACATTAACCATTGTGTTGTACAGTAACGTGTGTGTGTGTCAGTGTGTGTGTGGAGGTATACACGGACGTGTGTGGAACATTTTAATGGGATGAAAATGGTCATAGACTTTATTTATAGTGATGGAATGACTTGCGGACAAAAGCTATTATAAAATCTTATCTGTCCCCATGATGTAATGTACAAGATTCTCATTCCTTCTGTCTCTCCGCATCTCTCGAGGCGATTCTATTTACAGTCTAGTCAATTATCGCTTGATATGATTTTCAATGGCAGAAAGAGAGACAGAGACACACACACACGTCCCTCGTCCTGTCCTGAGGAATGATGTGATGTAACTCAATAAGACAACCAAGTTTGTAAATTCTTGTCCTTGATAGTCACACATAATAAAAATTATCTTGTTTATTATTTATGTAGGATCTCAAATTTTGATTCAAATTTTACAGTCTTCATGTTTTGTGCTGCATGTGAAAACATGACAGAGATTTTTCTCTTTCTCTCTCCTCTCTAATTTTGTCCCGTGTGTGTGGCCAACATAAATGTACTAATGAAGTAACAGGAAGGAGGATTGTCACAAAAGGAAAGGAGTGGACCTTCGGTGTACAGTACTGTACACTTTTATTTTACATCTTGTTGCAAAAATAATGTAGACATTATGCAGCCACCCCCACACTTTCTTTGGACAAGAGGCATAAATAAGATGACATTTCATTTGTTGGAAATGCAAAAAAAAAACATTATAGTGACATCCCTCAACTACTATGTGGAAGTGCTTGGTAAGCACATTACATAAATATTCATGTCAATTTTGTATGTATAATGTAAGTACACTTCCTGTTGTGTCAGCTATACTATATAGCTATATTTAAATCAAGTTTACGCAATCCACGTTCAGCAGTAGTGAATACCAGAACGAATTGAACTTTTTTAAATCTATTATAAAGAAATT